>JAVQJD010062587.1:0-14494 GCA_036023655.1 Nannoperca australis | reverse complement strand
TTGACTCTATTTTCTATTCATTTCACAACGTATGGTGGTGAATAAGTGTGACTTTTCATGGAAAACACAAAATTGTTTGGGTGACCCCAAACTTTTGAACGGTAGTGTATATATATACTGAATATATATGGAGTCGACAATTTGATTCGATTTTTCAAATACAAATACTTTGTTTGTGGAAGCAGGTATGTAGCCACAATAAACTGAATAAGAGGTGGTCGATATTTTTCCTGACAGCAACCCAATGACATGTAACAGTTTTCTGGGAAGATGACATGGTGGAGATGAATGTCCAACAGTGGTTTGCCAGTGATGATTTTAGACTTTGGGTGGGGAAAAAAGGCTGCTGCAGTTATTGGAAAAATGTGGCCAGACTCTGAAGGATGGTAATCAGATGGCTTCATAGAAAATAGCTTATTTAAAATATATGAATGCAATAATGTAATGTAATGTCGAATTATCATCTGTGTTGTATGTTTATTGTGAATGTTAAAAGTCTCCTCAAACATTACAAACTTTAATCATGAACTAAATCTCTGGAGCTTTTCATTGCTGTTGGGAAATAATCTTTTTTTTTTTTAAATAACAAAAAATAGTCACATTTTACCAGTTGCCTGTGTCTGCCCTTTCTGTAACATTGGTTATTTTGCTTCTAGCTAGTCTGAAAATAACTCAAGCTTTTTTGAATGTTTTTGGTAACCTGGCAACAGTAGTCAAGTGTAGAAGTGTCTGCTGCTTTCCTTGCCAATGGATGCTCTTTCCCTCTGTCTCTGCTTTTTCTTTCACTCTTGTATGTATATTTGTCAAAACATGAGACAGAAAACTGATTCTAAATCACAAGTTAATCACTTACTATGAGTAGTTAATCTATGCTATGAACTTTGGGGGTTATCTGGATGACGTTTTTATTTTTATTTTCTTAGTTAAGGCACAATATTTATGAAATTAGCAGAAGGCACATTAAGGTTTATTTTGTCAGTGCACTCTTATTTTGAAAGACTTACTTGTCACTTACCTATGGGGTGTTAAGATGTTCCAAGAATCTTATTGGAAGAGAAGATCTCAGGATAGTTTTCCAAATTTTCACTTCAGGTAAGACCCTTGTTTATGTTTGACCGGGTCCCTCAGCAGCTTCGCAGCAGGAGCCAAAAGCAGGAAACACCCTCCCTGTGACCAGCCATCAATGCCAGCAGCAGCTTACACCAATCAGCCATAACATTATGATGTGGTATCGGGGGCCAAGACGTTAGCAGCAGATCCTTTAAGTCCTGTAAGTTGCGAGGAGGAGCTTCCATGGATCTGACTTGTTTGTGCAGCACGTCCCACAGATGCTCGATTGGATTGAGATCTGGGGAACTTGGAGGCCAAGTCAAGGGCGGGCGCATTATCCTGCTGAAAGAGGCCATTTGAGAATACCGTTTCCATGAAAGGGTGTACTTGCAACAGTGTTTAGGTAGGTGGCACGTGTCAAAGTCAGATTCCCCAGCAGAACGTTGCCCAAAGCATCACACTGCCTTCTTCCCATAGTGCATCCTGGTGCCATGTCTTCCCCAGGTAAGCAACACACACGCACCCGGCCATCCTAATGATGTAAAAGAGAACATGATACATTAGACCAGGCCACCTTCTTCCATTGCTCTGTGGTCCAGTTCTGATGCTCACGTGCCCTTTGCAGGTGCTTTCGGCGGTGGACAGGGGTCAGCGTGCACACACATACACAACAAACTGCACCTTTCTATCAGAACCTGCATTCACTCTTTCAGCAATGTGGTTTTAAAAAAAGATGCCCCTTGCATACTACTTCAATACGTTGAGAAATCATAAATACTAAGTTCTGTGTTTGCTTCTGCGTCACACACATAAAAATAGCTTTTTTCTGGGAGAACAAACATAAAACCCTTCACGTTAATCAAACAGAAATAATAATTGACCGTGTCTGCAGATGAAGATATCCTGTCAGTACTTATCTTATAATGCTGCTCTATGGGGAAAATGGTTTTGGGCCCACTGGGATTTCTTGTTGAAGTACCGCAGTTGGCCACTGGGACCCATTTTCAGCAAAGCTTAGCAGCTGCCCTGTATCCAGCTCTCTCAGCACATCCACGGAAGAAATCCAAAGCTAGGTATGGTTGCTAAGCTGTGATTGGACAATTGCTGTTTGGGGCAGGGGTTTTTACACGGTGTGGATTTTATGTCGTGCTCTTTGGTTTTGATGGGTGACTACTATGTTTTGATTGCAACTAAGAATTGCAAAGGGTAATACAATTTCAAGGGTGACATTTAGGACTTAATGATATATGATTAAAATGCTAACAACATGTAAGATATTGGCATACAATCCAAATCAAATAGGATGTTAATGGTGTATTTTCAAAAGACAATTTGTCTAGATTTGTCCAGACAAGTAGTGTAAATATATAAATACATATATAACCACATCTGTCAGCCAGAACAACAAAAAATACATTTGCATGCATCTAGTGCATTTGCACTATCTGCCCTCATACATATAAACAGTAAATTGCTAATTAAATGTGCATGTGGTAACTGTTCACATGAATGTGGGGGGAAAGAGCTCATAATGGTGACAATCAAAATCATGGGGGTGGCATTTTTCCTTCAGATTTCTTGTCTGGATGTTTTTCTCGTTTCTTGGTATGTTAACAGAACATTATCTTATTGAACCATGCAAACCTCTCACAGCTGATGATGTGCATCTTATTTTTAAAGGGCAGTTGAGAGAAAACAAAATGTACACCTGCGTCTGGAATGGTCTCTTCCACTATTCTGCAAGCCTCCCCTGAATGAGTCATCCAGCTGGCTCCTCATTGGATAAGACCATGCCATCCCAAGGGATTGCCTTGCAGAGGCAGAAAGGCCTCGCTTCCATTCACAGAAACATTGGTATGCCAGCCTGCTATTTCATTCACATAAAAGACTAAATATTGCATGTTTTTTTTGGTCCTCTGCTCTAATTCACCTTTGTCTTTTTGCCTCCTCTTTTGATTTGCGAGGGGCCTGCCTTTTCATCCCTGCCTTTGTGTTTGCCTTTTTTTTTTTTTTCTGAAGAGAGAAGGCAGACGTGCTGTCTTTTTTTCTTTTTTTTTTTCTATATTTGCCAGGCAGGAAAGAGAGATGTTGGGAGGGACTGCAGTGCGAAATCTGCAGCAGAGTGAGAGCAGAAGCTGCTTATGAATGAGTGTCAGTCTTTCGGCTTTGCTAGATGCTCCTGAGGACATTTTATATGAATGGTGTCTGGCTGTGTGCTTTCCGCTGCCGGGGAGACAAAGATGCTTCATGGCTGCTGGTTTTAAGGAGACTCTTGGGCTTTTTCTGTTATCCTTTTGGTTGTTTTATTGACTCGTCTGCCTGAGAAACATGTCATTCATATTGTGTTTTTTATTTGTTGCATCATTCATGTAGTTCATCCTGGACCAATTGCTGGCTATTTTAGACAAGCTGTGAGATTGTATCTGTTTCCTAGCATTTTTTCTTCCTTTGTTGCAGAATACTGATAATGAAATAGTGCTACACATTAAACTAACGTCCTTAAAACTATTTTATGGATAAAATTGATCTATTCATTTTTGCGTTAATGCCTGAATATAAGTATTTTGAGAAAAAAAAGTGTATTATCTAGTGATAGGTTGTTGAAAGTGCAGGAGTGATATCTGCCCATATTCTGCAGCTTGTATAAATGAACATGGACAATATATTAATGATATTGCGTATTTCCGGTTATGCAAAAATGTTACTGTATCGTTGCTTTCATTGATTTATAGTTGTTTCTTTTACATCCTCCGAGGAAAATCAAATCTTTATGAAAAGTTTAAATAGACATTTTATTCTTAAATCAAAGACATCTGTATTTTTTGTCTGATTGCAGCTGTCAGTTAAATGGATGCTAGTTTTCATTACTTATATCATTTATTATCATCTCTGTGATCAGTTCTTATTGTATGTGTGATCCTTTAATCACAACTTTTGTCAGGTTCATCCATTTAAGGTATGAATTGTGTATAACATGAATTCAAGCAAATGATTATCAAGCTTCCTCTTGTTCCTCATTTCCTTTTCTCAGAAAAACAAATAGGAAGGAATTACAGAGAATAAATATCAGACTGGGGAATTTAAAAATTGATTGGTTCTAGTGTGCTGTAAGTGGGAGGTTTTTTTCTCCCTCCGACAGGAAGTGATTTGCAGTGTTCAGCAAGCCTTTTGTTGAGAAGGTTTTCTCAGATCAGTGAGTCATGCTTTAGCTCTGAGCCGGCAGGCAGGCAACAGTCAGTAGAGAGTATTTGCTCTTCTCTCGCAGTATCCGTGATCATCGACAACATAGACCTTTCTCTGTTCTCATACTTTTTTGATTTTTGAGGCTAGAAATCATCATCATCATCAGCAGCAGCATCACCGCTGGAAACCAAACAAGCTGCTCCACCACACTGGCAGCCTTTTAGAGACCTTTTTTCTCTCCATCCTCTTCCTCCTCTGCCTCAGTGCTGTGTTTCCATGGATTGTGTCTGTATACTGCTCTCTGACGGATTGGATTGCAGCTCTGGATTTCATTGAGAGCAGATTGGACTTTGGCAGCAGCAGCAGCAGCAGCAGCAGCAGCTCAACACAACCACCACTGTAACCTCAATAGAGAAAATTACAGTCAGGTGGCCTGTGATTGCTAAAAGGCATTTTGCCGCCTGTACCGCTGCTGCTATGTTACAGGAGAGGGTTATCAGCACGGCTCAGCCACGTCTGCCAGCACACTTGTGAAAGAGGCAGGCTGTGCGTGTCGGTTGGTGGAGAGAGGGGAGAGAGCAAGAGAGAGAAGGGTATGCTTCACCGTACCAAATACAACCGCTTCAGGAATGAGTCAGTAACATCCGTCGATGAGCTTCTCCACGGCCTGTCCATGAACCCCAAGGTCTCGGCCACCCCCCAGTCTGCAGCCGAGACATCTTACACACCCCCGACTGAGGTCCAGTCCTCCTCCACCACCACTGCTTCCAGCACCCCCACCAGCCACGGCTCTGACCACCTGGAAGATGGAGGCACCACCCTCTGTACCCTCATCAACAAGGTGTCCAACCTGAAATTCAGCAACTCGGGCAGCTTGCTGGGCATCAAGGGTCTGCCCTCGGCTGTCAAGGACCTGGCTGTGTCTAAGCTGCAGGCGGGTGGGGGATCGGGCTCAGGCAGCTCCAGTGGCCCGAGCCCCAGTGCGACGACAGCAGCAGCAGCAGCCTCTGGTGTGGGCGGCTCTCTGTGCAGCTCGGCCTCACATTCAAACCCCTGCTCGCAGCTGGAGCCAGCTGTCAGCATGAGCAAGAAGAGCAGGCTGGACGAGCACCAGCCGGGCAGAGAGGACTGGAATCCAGGTGGAGGCGGAGGACTGGTGAGCAAACCCTCCAGAGGATGGCTGCACTCGAGCGAGAAGATCTCTGGCCCAGGAGTGACATACATTGTGAAGGTTGGTGGTCTCTCTTCTCTCTCTCGCTCTCCCTCCCCGTCTCATTTCCGGTTTTGTCCTCTCCATCTTTTCCATTCTTTACCCATTCTGTTTCTTTTTTTCTCAATGACTCAAGCTTAGCTACCTGCAAAGGGAAAGGGGGGGTGGGGGTATACAGGAAAGATAATGTAGTTTCATTGGCACATCACAACATGCCCTTGAGTGGGTGTGTGTAGGTTGGCTACAGCAGAAGGCTGAGTGAAGGAGCATCGACCAGAAAACAGACATTTAATAATTCAGAAAATAGAGAAGGTCAACATTGGGAGCAAAGTAAGTGGAAAAACCTGTGACGGTGTCATTTTCAGCATGGTGTCAACATTTCAATTCATACGGTATTTCTGTCTGCATTGTGTATGTGGAGCCGCAGCGTTATGCTTTTGTAACCATGGCGATGTGTTATTTCTGTACATTGTGCATCTCTGTGAGCTGTATGGCCGTTTTAGCTTGCAGATGGTGAAATGGTGGATTAGGGGGGGGGGGACACAGTGCATGTTTGTCTCATCACATCCGCAGCTCACGTTAATGTTGTTCAGCCATCATGCATCATTTAAAGGAGCACAAGTTGGCGCACAACTAGCTACAAGAGCTGTGAGTGTCATCATGCCGGCAATGAGTCACTGGCATGGGGAGTGATGATGCTGAGCCCTGGCTCTTCAAGGTGTAAAGTGAATGAAAAAAACGGGACAAACCATTTTCACTGAAACCACAAGGTAGCAGCACATTAAACAAAAAGATACATTTATTTTATTTGGGGGGGTGAAATGTGTTATATCCCAAATGAAGTTACGCAGCATGATTGTCGTCATATGTCACCTACTACAACTTGCCTGAACAAAGTATCTGTGACCAGTGTGACATTCCATTAACTGCATTAAGGACGCGAGCGCTTGTTTGTCCAGTCAATGCTGCTGAAAGCATCCACACTGTGAGAGGGGAAATGGGTCCGGTCTGTGCTCCCCCACCCTCTGCTTTCCCTGTGGTTCGAGTCCATGTGTGTATTGACTTCAACGTGGTGTTGTGCTCACAGCACTTTTAATTAGCGTCATGCGGTCACTCCTCGCACATCATGCACCATTACTCTAAAGGGACATTGATTGACAGTGGCACTGTTTAACGCCCACACTTTTAGCCCATGGAAGCTACTGTATGTGGTTATGTTAAAAAACACAATAACCGCGAAATCAGTCCAGATTCTATCTTACAATTAATAGCTAAACTAGCCAAAAACCACACCAATAAAGTTCCATAGAGCTGAGGGGAACTGCAGAGTTAGGTGATAACTCTGTAGGTTCACCCCTACGAGTCATGTGATCCATCGTTAATTACCTAATTACATAGTAATCGCATCCTTTTTGCATTAGTTAGTTGATTGTAATTAATTACTTCTCATGTTATAATCCATGCCTGTTCGTTTTATGTTTTATTCGACATTTATAAATACTCATTTCATCATATTATTATTTAGCCTGTGAATTGAGCAAATGTTATATCCTCTTGACCTGACATACCCTGTCTAGACTCTAAAGGACCAGACTGAATATAATACAATGCAACAGCTGTACACATTATGGAACAACAACACGTTTTGTGACATCTTTAACCTGAGTGCAGCTAAATGATATGAAATATATATAAAAATATATATTTGGGAATGAACTAAACGTTTAAATTTATGAGCACATCTAAACTCCAATAAACAGCCAGGTTGATATCTGACTTCATTTTTCAGAAGGTCTTTGCCTGTTACAAAGCCAGCGCTGTGTTTGTGTCTGTAGTTTTGTTAGTGCATGGTGAAGGACCACTTAGATGGCTTAGAAGTTGTGTTGTTCACTGGGATCATTTATGGGCTCTTCAGAGCTGGCCTCCCATTGATTTTCATAATTAACTTGAAGTTTAGTTTTACTGTGTGGACCTTGTTCTTGTTTGTTGCACGGCATGAGAGACAAATGTCTTCATGTTGTGCTCAGAATAGGTCTCTACCAATTGTAGGAATGTTTGATATATTACTGGCCTTGCTGAATTGTGCACTGCAAACCCGCTGTTCTAAAAACAGGTGATGTTAAAATAATTTGCATACGTCATGTTCGCAAAATGGGATTTGTTTGCTGGTACGCTGACAGGAGAGAAGGGGCCCTCGTGATATGAAAGTAATGATACTAATAACTCGTCTCTGAAGAGGAGTGGAAATAGAAACATCAGCGTGTCTGGATGTCTGTTTTGTTTACAGCCAGATTATGAATGTGATTCTGAGAACGATATTAACTCGTCAGCACGAACTGTTCCCAGTCCGTGCTGTGTTAATCAGAAGAGGGGTTGTAATGTGAGTAGGTGACTGGTACTGAAGATGGTTTTGTGGGATAGGAGGACTACAATCACCTCATGGCATAGTAACACACTGATGCTGTTTCCAAATCCCTTTGAAGAACATAGACTGGAACAATATCACCTGGTTATGGCAATCAGAAGGGAATTCAAACAAGAGGCCTATCAGTCGTGTTGAATGCATTTCCTTCCTCATAAAACATTGGCAAAGGCCATTTTTTTAATATTTTGAATCCCGCATTGTTTACATCCATGTCACATCCAATTGTCTACTTCACCGCTTTAGGTTTAGCCAGAAACTGGCGACGGGAGAGTGTGCTGCGCCGCCGCATTTTTACTGAGAATATAAGTTAAAAGAGACAGACAACATGTTGTTCGGAGTGAAAAAAAAATCCAACAATAAAAGGTAACGATATTCTTAAATGTACATTCGAAAGTTAAAATGGCTGATCATGTTATTGAAAATTAAGCATTCAGTGAAGTTCCTGAGATGCTTGTCATGAAAATCTGAATGTAACTTTGGCATATTATTGAATATGTATGTCACACATGCTTTACGTTTTTGCTTTCCAGTATCTGGGCTGTATAGAAGTCCTTCGGTCGATGAGGTCCCTGGATTTCACCACAAGATCACAAATTACAAGGTATGTCCACGCTTTTCTGACTCTTCAGGATTCACTAGGTTTTCTTTAAAATGAGTTGGTATTCTATCTGCTGCTTTATTGTTTATACCCACAATCAACACGCCCCTAAGACTCATGTTAATTTGTAAGTATGTAAGTACTTAAACTGAACACCACAAACATGTTCTTGTGTCAGTTAGGGTAAGTTAAGGGTTAATGCCCCATGTTTGGACTGTTATGCAGAAAATGTAGCAACAGAGCTCTCAAACGTGTCGACATCATTTACTGTGCACAATACATAAAAGTAGCACCAATTTAAACTCAAAGAAAATAAACCCAAGAAAGTCTTGCACGGGTTATCGAGTTATTACTATTTAAGGGGCCGGTCACCCTAAAATGTAATTTTGACACTATCTACTGACACCTAAAAACAACAGTCTATACAACAGTTCAAATTGGTGAGTCAAAATCTTTCATGTGTCCAAATGTTTATGTGTCTAAATAAAAAATAGTTTGTGCCCAAATGTCTCGTATCATAACTCTGTTAGTAATTACTACATTTAGTTTTGTCTATTAAAACACTTATCTTTTAAGAAAATCACTGTCCTCTGTTATGACTTTGCAGATCTAAACTTGTAATCACAAGCAGAAGATTAGTTCTCAATGTTAAATCCACCTCTTTTTATATATGTTTTAAAAGTACAGTTAGGGTGCCTGTTATCACAATTTGTTTGCACGGAATTTTATGTGACTCCGTGTGTATATTCAAAATCACTGACCAATGTGCAGTGAGGCAAAGGCCAACAGTGAATCGGTTTGTGTCATGTCCACTTTTATGCTTGACTTCCTGAAGTCAGTCCAGACGAATGTTAGCTTGCAAGGCCACACAGCATAGTCTCTCTCTCTCTCTCTCTCTCTCTCTCTGTATGTGTTTCTGTTTCCCTCTAATAAAGAGAGAGAGAGAGAGAGTCAAACACAGAGAGAAAGCTACGTTTCATGCTGTTGCTATTATTAGTTTTCTCCTTTTCTTAAAGCACCTACTGCTGTGCGTGATTTATCCAGGTAGAAAGGCTACAGAAATTAACATTTGTGTTTCTGTCATGAAACCAATAATCACTTTGTCTCAGAGGGGAATTGGACTTTTCTGCATCAAAACAGCTCTATCTTTAGCCGCTGTTTAATTCCCACGCTGTTGTCTTTTACACAGAAATGATAGCACGGTGATGGCCGCTACAGATCAAACGGTTCACTTCACATTTTAAAGACAGTTTTAGATTTCGCTCTGTGATGTATAGCACTGTATACCAGATACAGTTGCGTGGTTACAAGAGGTGCAGTGCATTTGTAATATTCCCTATGGCTCCATATAATACACTCAACACTGCATATTGAATCTTGACTCAGGTCTCTTGTGGCCGATGTGATTTCATTTTATGTGTAACAACATGTTGAGTTCAGGCATACCATTAACACGATCTTTTCTTTTTTTTGTTTAGTGTATTTATTTACTAGTTTTCGTTTTTGTTTGTTTAATTGTCTTTTCTCTCATTTATTTATGGATAAGTCATATTTCATCCTCCATATGTTATTCGGCACAATATCATAACAGATTGCAGTACCAGCAAATTATTAAATTCATTCATAAATAAAACAATAACATTAAATAAAGGAAAACGTGGAATACAGTATGTTAAAGTAGGAACAAGGCAGAACAGACCAGCAATGGTGTTGCCGAAGAGAAAGAAATACTAGCCGTATTAATTATCAGTAATTTATAGGAAGAAAATCAAAAGAATTCAATTATTAGATTATCACATAATGTTTAGAAACACATACCAGCTCATGTACCTTAAAATAATATCTGCCTGACAACATCTGAAATCCATGTGACTACAGTTCTACGTCTTCATGAATGAATAGTATATTCTAAATTTGCTATTTTGCTTTTCTAGAGTTAATTTCTCTCATAGTAAGAATTGTGATACCATATCAAGGATTAGCCTAAATTTTGAAGAACATTTTTAGCCACGCTAACAGTGTAGGTCTAAGGATGGCAATGTCGGCATGAATTTGGATAGGGGTCCCCAGGGGATGAATCTTACTGACTTTGGTGATCGCCTGACTATACTTTGTGTGGCCACCTTGAGTTTGACATTGGTGTTTTAAGTGAAATGTTACAACATATATGTTGTGCGGATTACCATTAAATGTCGTTTACACATTCATGTCCCCCTGAGGATGAATTGTAAAAACGAACTCATGTCGTCAACATATTCATTTGTACACTACTTTGGTTTCTGACCAAATACCTGCAAAACTAATCAGCCTCAGCTAATGTTAGCATGATAAATATGGTATACATTATACCTAGTAAACATCCTTATGTTAGAATTGTCACTGAGAGCATGTAAGCATGACGACGTTAGCATTCAGCGGTCAATGTACAGCCTGTACATGCCGGTAGCATGGCCGTACACTCTTAGTCTTGCTAAATAAAGTACTAAAAATACAAAACAAAGTACATAATAAAATATTATTTTAATCTTGGCAAAGTACACAATCATGAATAGTAAATACAGTCTCACTTAATGCCAAAATAACTGTGATTCTGTAACGGTCTGTGGTCACCATCTTGGCTTCATCCTCCTCTCACCCTCCCTCTAGGGAAGCCATCAGCCTGGTGTGTGAGGCTGTTCCAGGGACCAAAGGAGCTCTGCGGAAGAGAAAGGTATGGATGGACAGAGAGGGAAGGAGGGAGGGAGGTGGATTGACCACAGGAGAAGTGATGCCCACACTGAGAGAGCTGAGAAAATGAATGTTAGTGAAAGGTACAGTAGGGAGAAACCGCATTAGATATTCATTTACCCTTCCACGTTCTATATATAGCATCGCCTCTGTAAGTTCTTTTTCTCTCGTCCTTCCTTCATGTAAAAAGAGAGAGAGAAAACAGAGACAGATAGAGAGAGGAAGAAATGATGAGAGAGAGAGAGAGAGAGAGAGATTGTACTTAGAGAAGAGAGATGCTGAGGGGAGAGAAGAAGAGAGATGAAGAGGTATGGGACTGTATGTGCGTGGGCGTAGCTCCAGCCCACGATGCACTGCACACCGCGCACAGTGCTTAGTGACTCATGTAGTGCACAATATCTGTGATCAGGAGGCTGAGCTGGTGTGTGTGTATGTGTGCGCGCGCGTGTGTGTGGTCATGTGCACATTTTTGTGAGCGTCTGTCTCCTGTGTGTTGTGTGTGCATGTGCACGGTGTGTGTCCACAGTGTGTGAGGAGACTGTGTCTGAATGTGGGGTGTGAAATGAAGCATTGCTCTGCTCTCTAGAGCTTGTTCAAATGTCAGGGAAGAGTATATAACACAAAATCAGCGCCGACTAGTTTCTCTTTCAGAATAGATGTAAGATATAAGATCATGTTATTTTGGCTGTGTGACAAATGCACTATGGTGACATCAGCTTCGTACTGACAATTTTGAATGGGTTTGGCAAATGTGATCTGGCCTCTGCCTCCCCTCTTCATTAAAATCACCTCTCACAACAGTATTTTAAGTATCTGACACTCAACAGTGCCGTATTATTAGATTATATTTTTGTGCTAACATGTTTCCTCTGTATTAATTTACGAGGGGTGAAATTACACTTTAATGAATGATACTTAAAGAAATCGTTTTTTGGGAAGTATGCTTCGTGACTCATTCGCAGAGACTTAGTAAATATGAGGCTACAGGTTATCCTTGCTTAGCATAAAGACTGGAAACAGGGGAGACAACTAGCTTAGCCTGGTAGTCTGGAGATATAACATGTCCATTAGCAAACTTATGAGGTGCTGGTGCTAGTTTCCCCCCCATTTCCCCCATCTTTATGCTAAGCTAAACATAGCTAGCCTGCTGCTGGCTGTAGCTTCATATTTACCAAGTAGACATGAGAGTGGTATCAATCTTCATCTAATTCTCAGCAAGAAAGCAAATAAAAATGTCAAATTATTCCTTTAAGATATACTGTATAATTGGTCAAAATAGACGTTGCTGTAACTTGTTTTGTTTGTGTCTGTCTGTGTGTACGTCTGACCCTCTCAGCCACCGTCCAAAGCTCTGTCCAGTATCCTGGGGAAGAGCAACCTGCAGTTTGCTGGCATGTCCATTAACCTAAATATTTCCACCAGTAGCCTCAACCTGATGACCCCTGACGGCAAACAGGTCAGTGTGCAACCTTTGTAAACAAATATAGGATTCTGTGGGCTACATATATGTGATTAAAATAAATGATACTGCTGTGATAGTATGTTTAGGAAAATAGTAACAACCACTCATACTGTGTGTTTTCATTATTGCTCTGCACAATTAATCCTGGGTCAGAAAAAATAGATACATAAAAAGATAGTGGGATACTTATTATAGCTAGGTAAGTGGACCTTGTGTTTTAAAATATTTCCCACGTGTCCGGAAGGTCAGGAATGAATCTCCATGACGACAAAGATGGAAAAAGTGATCAGAGGACATTTGTTTCCAAATTTAGGTTGTCGTCTTATTTTTCTTATCTTATTTTTAGCCTTTGCTAAAGTGATCCAATTTTTTAATAGAACACAGGAGTTTTTTTTAAGGTTTGTGTAACAAAGGAACAGTTAAAAGGGGAAGACAAGCAAAAGCACATGACGTCTCCAGATGCTGCTAGAATTACCAGAGGAGGTTGGCATCTCGACATCTCGGTTGCATTCTGCGGTCCTGTCCACCCCAGTGTCCTTCTTGATACTGCCAGCAGATGGTGCTAGAGAAATAATTAAATAATTAAAAGCCTACATAGTCACTCAAAAAGTGGACACGATGGAATAACATTTCTGATACCTTGAGTATCAGTTCTTTGTGTTATGGTGCAGAGAAAGCTTCAGAGAAGCTCTTGACAAAGCACCAAATTTGGGTCGTGACCCTGGCTCACCCAGCTCCTTCTCCCTCTGGTGCTAATCTCTGAGTTACAGCCCAAGAAAAGTTCAACTAAACAAGCAGAATGTGAGTGGAATGAATGCATGTGCACAAAGAGGCATTTGCTAACTCATATGTACTGTATGATTTTTGCTCTTGGCAGATCATAGCCAACCATCACATGCAGTCCATCTCCTTTGCATCAGGTGGAGACCCTGTAAGTAACTCAATGGCCCGTGTCAAGTAAACTGGCATCTGTGTTGTGTAATAACGACGACCTAAACTACTTTAAGATTTGATTTACTAATACAATAAACATTTTTGCCCATGGCAGATACTATTATTTATCAAAAGTCATATTGTCATCATTTGTTTATTTATTGGGCTTTTTTGGAACACATTTCCATGCAATACATTTATCATATCTATTTAATGTACATTGTTCACCAAATACCTATTCAAAATATTTATCTTTCTTTTGACATAGTAACAGTTAATAACCAAATATCATGTAATTGTTAATTAGTTAGTCTCTATGAGCAAAGTATGAATTTCAACCTACCCATTATTCACCAATATGTAACAACAGTGACTTAACCAGAAAATAAAGCTTGTTTTATGAAGATATTATGTTATTTTAGAGTTGTAATGTCTTTTTTTTTTTTTTTTAGGACACAACAGATTATGTTGCTTATGTAGCAAAGGACCCTGTTAACAGAAGAGGTAGGTGTTTATGCCTTTAATACTCAGAGTGTCTCATATCTCGCATGCAACATCATCATTCAAATGCGTTCCTCTGGCCCCCGTCAGCGTGTCACATCCTGGAGTGCTCTGATGGGCTGGCCCAGGACGTCATCAGCACCATCGGCCAGGCCTTTGACCTTCGCTTCCAGCAGTACCTGCAGTGTCCCTCAAGCAAACTGTCCTCCACACATGACAGGTGAGGTGTTTACGATACATGTAACACCGACAACAGCACACACACACACACACACAAACACAGAGTATTAATATACACTACCGTTCAAAAGTTTGGGGTCACCCAAACAATTTTGTGTTTTCCATGAAAAGTCACACTTATTCACCACCATACGTTGTGAAATGAATAGAAAATAGAGTCAAGAC
>JAVQJD010062585.1:0-14215 GCA_036023655.1 Nannoperca australis | reverse complement strand
ACACACACACACACACACACACACACACACACACACACACACACACACACACACACACACACACACACACACACGTCACCTGCAGTGGTCTGGTTCACAGTCCCCTGTGCCTGTGTATCAGGTGTCACAGTGGTAGTAATGTAATGGACCTGGCTAGCTGTGGTCCATACAGAGGCTCTCAGGCGGACGCTGCTGCACACAGACAGGACCAAATTAAACTGTACGATAGCTATCAATCAACGGGAGGTGTTGCACACATGCAAACACACCCGCGTATAAAAAGCAGCTGAACATGCATACGTGCTCACACAGTCATTCGCCTAAGGTAATGGTTTTCCATACTGCTACTGGCTTCTATGTACATAGCCTATACACACACACAGAGAGCATGCGGACAGGCAAAAAGCAAAGGTCACAGCCAAGTCCAAGTCTGGTGCCTGGGGACAGGCTGATACCACACATCAACATCAGAGCATCTTCCACTCCTGCGGCACTGCATGTCCTAGACTAATTTGTTTGGAACCAGTGAAGTCAAGGCTAAATTTGTCTTAGGACATTTTAAAACATAAATAAAATACTCCCCCCCTCCCATAACTTCTCTCACAGTCTTGTTTTTCTTCTTTTCTTTGTCTTTTGTCTTTCATGTTCTCTCTGAGAGAAACAGAGACCAAAAAGTATTGTCCACATACAACAATGATCTGGATCAAAACTCACTGCTGTGAAAATAACCCTGTAATATAAAAATTACATTTACAAATTTTATTTCAACTAATGGATTATATAAGATACAAGTGGGCTCTATTCTCCTCTCTATCTAAAGCTACAGGCAGACATACAGCTGAACGGCTATAAAGGGCGATATACAACTGATACAATGTGGCAGCTAAACTGGTTGGTACGCTTGCTACTCAAATATGCCGGCTTTGTTGTTTGCTCTTGACTTTTGACTGTCCTTGTTCTGTTTCTCGTACTTCCTTTACATCAAAGCAACGAGCAGAGACGGTTTTTAAGTCCTCTATAATCCTGCATCACTTTTGTGCGTTTATTCCCAGAGCAGCTACATGCTGATGGGCTTCAGAAAGCTTTAGTCCAACCTGACGCGCCAGATGGCTTGTTAAATAGAACCATCCTAGAAGTCGCACTTGGTAACTGTTTGGAAAAGGGCAGGCACTGACTGGATTATATATATACTCTATTATGGGCTAACTTCAACCAATCAGATCAACGAATCATGTTGTCGTTTGTGGTAGGAGAGCGCCGAAGAAGAAACCACCAAACTTACCTTGCAAGGCAGCTAGATTCTCGAGATCACAAGCGTCAGGTTAGATCTTTGCTCTTCTTTTGATGAAGAAGTACTCTCCAGTTCTGATTTAACCGATGCTATAGCAACATCAACACTAACCTCTTTAGGAGCAGTAGTTTTCAAACAAAGACTCGCTTCTCGCTGTCGTCACATCTAAACCACGTCCATAGCTGCCAGTAGTTCCTCCTAGGATGCGGATTGGTCCGAACCACTGTGGTTCGGCCACAAGCACATAACTTGAAGACTGGCAAGATGGATTCTTTCGTGATCTTGCAAATCCAGCTGCCTCGTAAGGTAAGCTTTTCCCTGCAACAATCCTTCTCTGCTTGTTCTGGTAGGACCAGTAGCTTATGATGGCTAATGTTAGCTAACTTTAGATAGATACTGCCGTGTAACTGACATTATTGCATCAGTTGGCTGAGATCTCTGTGTTTGTGGTTTAATCACAAGACGATACCTCACGAGGACACATGCGTATTGTTTTCTGTTTGTTGTCCCATCCCACTTGTTTAAGTCACATTGCCTGATGATGATGTCTTTAAAGTAACTGAATGGCAAGAATATTGGAGAATGAAGGGGAATTTAATCATCATGCCATTGTGGATATAGTGGCCGCTGTTAAAAGTTACATAGTCTTACGTGTTAAACACTCAAAAACTCAGCTAATCTGCTTCTTCTGGACATTTGTTTGATCAGATTTCACTGACAGTGGCCAGGGGATATAAGAAGACAATCCCACAACTGTCATTGTATTTTATTTCAAATGTTGCTAAATGTTAATCTAATCTCTCGTGTGAAATAACTAAAACTGTTCAAACTTTGGCAGAAAATTGTCCTCATTTTGGATCCCATCCCTCGCAGTAAGATGATGATTGACTAGACTTTTTTTACAAGCCTTTTAAGTTTCTGTTAACATGGCTAACCTGAACCAAGAACGCAACACTGTCACAAACAAGCAGCCCCAAAATTTCAGAAGGCTTTGTTCTACAACCAGCACCAGAGTGCAACATTTAGACAAAAGAATCACTTCACAGTTCACGAGAGCTCCCTTCAGCTGGAACTGAACAAATTGTTTAGGTCAGATCAAAGCCTTGTTTGACATTCATTTTATTCTGAACTTCAACATGAATATCACTACTGCTAGCTGTTTTCACCAAAAATATCAAAGATCCCCTGCTAAACAGGGACTAGAGCATCAGATCTGGTGAATGTGTCAGGTGTATAAACATGACGCCTGGAATCAAATTAGTTTGTGGCAAAATGGCACAATTTGAGCTTTAATAACTACTACACCTGACAAACTTCTTTTGTTGAGCTGCATTAATCATAGATGCATTTATGTAGTAGTATGAATCATATTTTTGCCTCCGTGATGGGAGACTTACACATCCAACAGGAGTAAGATGAACAAACACAATACTTCATTAAGATGAATCACCGATGCTTTATGCGAGCATGAAGCACCAGGTAGTAAATCACGAAGAAGAACGTTAATAAATTTGTTTGACAGTAAATTACTTTATATACACACAGATTTTTTTATTCGGTGTCTGAGATTGGTTTAGTGTAGAGTATAAAATCAAATAAGACAGCGGTTTAATAATAACACACTAAGGAGGAAAAAAGGATATGGAGAAAGTGGGTGATAGGAAAGCATATTTTGTCCTCTCGTCTTGCTGAGCTGATGAGCTGATGCAGAGTCAGCTGGGGCCGGTTTGCTGCGCAACAGCCAAGTAGACAAAAGCAGACTGGACAGCTCTCACCATGAGGCCTACTCTCTGCCACAACCAAACAAACACAGGCATGCACGTATTTATGCATGCACATACTGTACATACACACACGTAACACGCACACAAACACACGCCCTCGTCCAGATGCACAGGTTCAAATGTACAGATGCTGGGAGAAAACTCACAGATGGACACTTAGACATGCAGACACAGCCTCCTCAAAGATCAACAGACCAGAAAACACACACACACACACACAGACACAGATAACAGCCTCTCTGTCCCTCTCTTAAGCCGTCCAGAAGTGTATTTTTGTAGCATGAAAACTGCAGAGCCCCAGAGAAACACTGTCATGCTGTATTGAGGTCAAGAGGCTTGAGACAGAAAACCTGGCTATTGTAAGAACTTAAGACGTCAGTAAGTTGTAGTGTTGCTTCAGCCCCTTTATTGCTGATTAATGGCACTCGGCTGAGAAAGGGAGCACGACTCTTCTCATCACTAGGAGTCTCTGTGCTTGGCTAATTGGCCTAGTTAATCCACATGCCTGCATCCAAGCCTGTGTAGAGCGATTAGTCAGCCTGTCGAGTGCATGGCTCGTACCATTTGGAGACAAATAAGGGAGAGAAAAAACGAAAAGGCAGCAGCTGTGGCGAAATGGCATTCTGTGCTTTCTGCAAGATGGTTTCAATTAGCACCTGCTACCTCCCACGCCACCCTGTACTTTCTTATTCTCTTTTTTTTCTGTCAACACTTTTATCTTTTCTGTTCAGTTTCACCAACAATGATCTTACTTCTTCAGCCCTGCTAGTGAAAAGGCTTTAAGGATAGCAGGGTCAGCTAGTTGGTCAGCAAGTTGGACAGGCTGTTCAAACCACTAGTCTTGTTGGGTGTAAAAATGTACTGTAATTTACTCTTTTGGTTCACTCTCAAGGCTTGTATGGCATCATTTACGGCTGCAACAGGCAGCTGTTCTTAGCAAAATAGGTCTAGAAACCCACTGTACACTACCTGCTCAGCACCAAACAGCAGACTGACACATTTAGCAACTAGCTGGTGAACATAGTGGAGCATTTAACAGCTCAAGAGCCAGATAGTTCCTTCAGGAGTTGGTGGACACCAAAAAATGAGTCACAAGATAGTGAATATTGGATTTGCATTCATTGGGTGGACAGGAACACAAATAGTTCACCGTCAGTGTTGTATTCACAGCTGGTTTCCGCTGCCCCTAATGGCCAAACAATCAGTTAGTGCAGGTTTAAGTTTTTACAGATTGATGATGTGTTTCTGGAATACAAAAAGAAGAAACCTATACCTGCTACATATATCTAGTCAACACTGCTGCTCTATGGTGCACTAAACAACTCATGACCTTTTTCTAAGCAGACAGAACTATATGTCAGTGAAACTGGAAATGCATGAGGCCATTTAAACCTGATTTAAACTCGAACGCTTTTTCTCCTATTGAAAAGAATTGACCAGGAAGTCAAACAGATTGAACGAATAATGTGATGATATATAAATGTCCACATGTAGTATAAGCTCAGCTCTTCCTTGTGTTTTCACTTTTTGTTTTCACTTTATGGTGGAACTCATGGTGAAAAATTCAAGGAATAAGCAATCTTAATGATAACCCATCTAAACTTTGACGTGTTGATGGCACTGAAAAGTCAGCAGATCACCAAAGTCAGCATGATTCATCATCTGGGGACCATGACTATCTGTACAAAACTTAATGGGCCATTCATCAATGAGTTGTTGACATAATGCAGTTGTATTGCAACCAAAGTGGTGGAAAAAGAGACAATAAAAACCTGTAAAGCTTGTAGGACGAGTGGTTTTGAGCCTCGCACCCTTTCTCTTCATTTAAATGCTCACTGCAGTGGGATGATTTAGCTGGCCCACTGAATACGTATGTGGTTAACCCCACTTTCAGATATAATTACGCCCACCTCTCTTACTCCCCTCTCTGCCACTGTGTTTCTTACCAGCCCTCTCTGGCTCCACGTGAAGAGCTGCTCTTACAGATGGAGGCCTAATTTTTCACTCCACACTGTTCCAGTAAAATCTGCTCTGTCCATGCAGCCGGCCCGGGATCAAAGAGCTGTTGACACAGTCTGAACTGACTTGTGAAGGCTACCGTGTCTGTCTGACATTCAGTTTGCAATACAGAGCCGTAATGTGCTTTTGTTATATCTACGGGATGGAAACAGGCTGTAGCGTGTAAAAGACACAGCAGCTGTTCAGGATACAGATGTGTGTGTACAGTATGTAAGCAGGTGTGAGCAGGTGTGAGCAGTCCTGCTGCGTGTTGCCATATGGGGTGTGGTTGGTTGTATGGCTTAGTATTCCTGCTCTGCAGAGAGATACTGTTTGTTGGTCCTTCAGCACCAGCTACTGCAGAATTTGTTAATACTCACACAAAACACATGAGCACACATTAAAACGCACAGGATGAACACACATTTTAAGGTAGAAGACCAGAGCGGAAACTTTAGTCAACTTATTGTTTCTCCTTTCTCTTTTCACTATTTTCTCAAATGTTTTTTTTGAATGATCCATCGATTAATCAAGAAAATAAGTAGCAGATTCATTGATAATATATTTATCATCAATTAATTCCTAATTGGCTGCAGACATGGAGCGAAGCCTGTTAGCTTGTTCAGGCAGTCAACACAAGCTGCATTGCTACACATGTGACATGCCTCACTCTCCACATTCATCCACCAAACACACCCTCCCAATTTGGCTGCCTATTTAAAACACCAACATTTCCCACCTCTTCCTCTGCTTGTCAATGCCACCGCTGCCCTGCATCAGTATTTCTGCTTGTTCTTTGAGCCCCACCACCACCCCAGCATCCAGCTACAGGGTTTAAGACATCGCCTCATCACTCCCCATTATCTCTATGTAAACATCTGCTGGGAGTGATGATGCCAAAACTCTAACTATGCCAAACTCTGACTGAGTCTGACTCTGACTGACTTATATATGACTGAATTTATGACTAAAATCTTTTTGGTGTTTGAACAGAATGGTCATTTATGGCTGAGGAGGTACTCAGCAGAAGAGGTAAAAAGGTGCTGATTATCTTGTCAAATCAGTATCAACAATACAACAGCAAAGGCCAACAAGGTCTACAGCAACAACTAAGCTAAACTGAGCTTCACCTTCTCTTTCACCCTTTCGGGAGGCATGCCAACTACAGTCCTCATGATCTGTGAGGGCACATAACAACCGAGCGCCCTTACTTCAGCATTAGCATTTCCTCCCTCTGGCTTGAATACTGAACTAGCAGAGAGATTTGTTGGGAAGTACCCGTACCATTTTGCAAATGCTTCAGGTCTAGATACAGAGTAATAACAAACATGGTAAAGTCACTGGTGACTGGAGAAAAGAACGAGGACTGACCGCTTAGATGGTCAAAATGAGCGTCTGCTTTATTAATGAATTTGATATTTCTATGCTTTAATTCAAGTAATAGCCAAGTTTTGTTGGCCATATTTCTGTTTTCATAAAGTAATTAAAATCTTCAAGATCTATTGCTACAGTGCAGGTTTTCAAATATTTCAACAAAACAGTTGGTGAGAAACGATGCAACCCCCTCAAACCCACACATGCTTCTTACACTTAAAGGCAGCGAGGATAACAGTTTTCTTAATGGTTTAATTCATTTAGTTATAAGCCATGAGCCTAATTGATAGATTAATGACTGTATTTTAGTCTAATCAAGTAGTATTTTGGCTTTCACTCACTAGTCAGTTTCTCTATCTGTAGTGTGAATATGATTACAAGAAAGACAAAGAGTTAAAGAAAGGGACTTAATATTGCCAGATTGGACACACACACACTCTAACACACAAACAGCAGACAGCAGAGAATCCAAGAAATATTCTCCCTTGTAATTTCATCCATGGGACCCCAGAGACAATAAACACGGATCAAAGCATAAAATTCCTTCCATTCGACTACACAGATGCCAAGAAAAACATGGTAGCAAAGCGCAGATTCTCCCCTGTGGTGCCTGTTGCTATATTTGCCCTGAGCAGTGTAGGGAGGCTGGGAAAGACGAGGAGGAGACATAACCACGACACCTTCAATTAGGGACTTGGAGTTGACAGCATCCGTCTCTTGTCCTCCCTCCTCTCCTCTTTTCCCGCACAACAGAGCACAAGGTGAGGATACTGCAGATGGAGCGCCCTTGAGTGTGCATGTGTGTATGCATGTATGTTCAGAGAAAGTCTCAATAAGAGGAGAGGTTTGTATGTGCATTGATGTGTTCAGAGAAGTAGCTGCTTTAAGGTGAGCTTTTAACAGTGTGTAAAAGAGAGTTCATACTAACCAACAGTTCACGTTTACAGCAGCACATTAACAGTCTGTCAGAAAAACAGGCATCTGATATCACTGTGTGTGTAAGGGAGTACTTTAATGTAGGTGTGTTTCATTCCCTTTTATGTCTGCCCGCAGTCTTTTCAGGACACCCTAACAGCCGAGCGTCTTAGCTATTATGATAGTACATAATCAGCTTGCACTTCTCCGTGACATTTATACATTTATGTTGCTGTGTGATGGGCTTTAATGCACAGGTATAAAAAACCACGCACATTTTCCATGAATATAAAAATTTATATAAAAAGTGATAAAGCCAATTATGGCTAATCCAAGTCTACAAAGATAAGTGAAAAATAAAATAAAACATACTACACTACCCTATAAAGTCAAAACACAATAACCACATAATGGTCCAAAAGACAGGAATCTTTTATAAAAATAATATTTTATTATTTTATTTATTTCACAAGAACTAGAAATCACAGGTAAAAATCAAACTGTAGTGGTCTAGTTAAGGCTAGCTAGTGAGATAGCCTTAGCTAAAGCTAATCTACCCACTTTTTTCTGTTTCCTGGAATTGAAAAATCTATTTTGATGCTCCAGCGTCTTAGTGATTGAGCTTGTTCTAACTCATAAATAAGTCAGAAGCTAAATCTTACATCATAATAGAGAAAAAAGTAACACCAGATGAACCAGTCCCACTTAAAAAGAAACTAGCTTAGCTTAGCAGGGAAGCAGAAACTCTGTAGAGTCTGACTCTCCTTGAAATCAGGTGATTTAATTTGGGTAAGCCACCTTTAAATTCATCGTATTTCAAGATTTATTCACTAAACTACCTCACTGGTTCAAATTGACAAGACAGCTGAAAAAGAACCAATAACTCATTTTGTTTCTAGATGTGTTTTTAGGTTTTATGCAAGGTCTCTGTGACAAAGATTCATAATCAGCATAAGAAGGCATAACATTAACAGATGGACGGTCAGGTAAAAAGGGAGCGGGGTGTGATGATGACTAAGAGCTCTCTTACTGGGTGACCCTCAAACACACACACACACACACACACACACACACACACAGCACCACAGGAGCAGGAAGTAGGAACACACGCTTCAGAAAACTGGCACACACATTCTCTAACCCTCTGCCTCTCCCTCACTCCCCCTGCCTTTCTGCCTCCCTGCATCTTTGTCCTTGCACAGAAATAGATACAATATTACTGTGGTGCTGGGAAAGTCCCATGTGTCCATCTTTGCCACACACTCGCTGCTTTTCCTCTTTTACATGTCTTTTAGTTACCTTTTATCCGCTCCTTTGTCTTTTCTCTTTTGTCAGTATGATTTTACTTTTTACAGTTTAAGCATTTTGCTGGCACTATTATTTATAAGTGTAACAAAAATAAAAGTTAACAAGGACAGAAGACGATTAATGATTTAGTCGATTGACAGAAAATGAAATGGCATCTATTTTTTTAATATAATCATTTTAGTAATTTTTTTAAGCAAAAATGCAATATTTTCACTAGTTTCTTGAAACTGTTGGTTTTTCAATACATCAGCTAGGAATGCCGGAAATTATAACCATTTGTCACTAATAAAACAATTAACCCTGAAAATAACGGGATAGATAATAATGCTTGTTAGTTGCAGCCCTAAAACAATGAATCTTACATGCGAAGAAAACTTCATAAGATGTTTAGCTTGCCACCCATTTAATGTTGAAAATATAACAAATGTACAATGGTTCTTGCTAAAATAAGCATGATGACATTATATTATGCTTATTGATTTTCATCTCACTGTGAGCTTTTCCAGGATGGACAGCACAGATCATCCTAACCTTCTGGATAAAGGTGAGTGTGCATATGAGATCTTGGAGAGGAGAACCAAATGCAAACTCACATCTTATTTTTTGCTTTTTTTTCTCCCTTGGACCCTCAAGCATCATACTTGAGGACACTCTGGTCTCACAAACACACACACGCACGCACTATAAGAAGCAGAACTCTGGAGTGCAGACTGTGCTCACCTCCATGTGGGTCAAGACCGACATCTCTGACTTAAAACCATTCCTCAAATAGCCGTGGGTGTAATTGCCACAGAACTCATTAAGCACAGCTGGAGTGTTGACACACGTACGGTAGAGGTGAGCACTCCATCCAGAATAGACAGCTCACACAAACGCACACTTACTTCACTGATCCATTCACCTTGATTTTGAGACAGGAATTAAGTAACACTAAACTTATACATTGTTGTGGCAACAGATGGAATAGGTAGATAACAGGTCCAGATCAATTATGGGGTTAAAAGTCTGATGATGGAATATAGGATTTGTTATGTACTAATAGTGTCTTTTATATAAATCATCGGTGCAGCATCTATTATAGATGGAGGTTCAACATGCTGCCATCTTTCACCCCATAAAGCACAGCTGAGATAAAGCACAGACTACTCACAGGCTTCTCTCCTTGTCACACACTTTTCCACTAAGAGCTCACACTGTCAGTCTGTACATGGGTCAAATGATCCACAGATGAATGCAAGAGACAGATTGTTGCGTGAACCGAGCTATCTCAAAAAAATAAATAAATCATACAGCAACATACTGACTATGTACTGTCATTTTGTAACAGGTGTAAAACAATGCGGTGGAAAGTTATCAGCATGTTTTGTGGCAACGCTCGGGAGCCAGACGTTGAGTGCATCTTGTCAGAAATCTCTTGTCTCTCCTCTTGGTGCCATTTTTGGAAACCACGAAGATTAAATCACAGTGCTGTGACTGCTCCTGTCACTCTCTGTTGTCGTTTACGCACACAGCACAAACAAATGCAGCCAGTTTGAAGATAGCGTCACGCGCATGCTTCTAGTATCTTCTGTGTTCTGTCAGATTTCTCCCTCTGAGGTCTCTCTGACTGCTCTTTTGCCTTTGTTTGTTAAAACAGAGATTATGGGGGAACCGAATGTGTCATCTTATTACACTGCATTGTGTCTCAGCAAAAACACACAGGCAGCTCCCTGACAATTAACTACCCACTCTCAGCTGAGTAATGTTGCAGAGCCTCCAAAAAGACCCCTTTTTAATGTCACCAGATGACATTGTGTTATGCAAGCAAAACACTGTGACATGATCTGCTGAGACAGTCTGTTAAAATGGAAATATTGCACTTGTGGCGGTCACTGCTGCAGAATTGGGGCAGAGTCTGTCATGAATTGGCCACGAAATGGTCTTCTCCCTGCTTTTGTGCTGCAGGGTGCCAAAACCATGCGCTTCATCACTTCAACCACGTCTTTGTGTCATAAGATCACAAACGTTTCACCCAGGCAGGCTCACCAACACATTGTCACAGCTACTGAGGCCCATTTTATTCGTATGAATGAAAGCTGAGAAGGTGATGCACAGCTCCCATGTTGAATCATCGTTTAAGGATTATTTGGATACAAGGGGTGTTTTGTGTTATGGTTTTTTTGTTGTTGTTTTTTTAAAAGGGAAGTGCTTGCCTGGGGTAGTTGGTAGAGATTTGGCAAATCACAGGCAGAGTGAGGGCCAGACACTGTTACCATGGTAACCTTGGCGCACACCAATGCTGGCATATCTGGCAAGAGTTTACAGAAGCTATGGAAGACAAGGAGAAGAATAACCTTGCTGATGAATATTTTCCTCTGTTACACATTCTATATATGACTTAATGGCCTCATAACAGCACAAACACGACAAATTAAAACACCAAATTAAAACACCGAACTTCTGAAAATGACAATGAATTAATGGAGACACAGGATGGCATTTATTGTGAAGCAGTCACAGGAAATGCAATGTGTTTGTCACAGCGATCCTTCATCAAAATGCAAGACAACCAGTCATTTACTGGATTTTTGGGGAAGCCGTTGGTTAGCGTTACGGCACTTGGCAGTATATAGAACAACCTACTTTGTTTATGCCTTAACACAGAGTACCTCTGAATCCAAGACTTTAAACCATCTGCTGCCATCTCTATTTCCCACCGCCGTCATCCATTCCTTCTCGCTCCCAATCCTCTCTCCATCCCCTCTTTACGAGTTTTAAACAAGAGCTAGTCTAGCACCCAGGCTGTGGCAATCCCCTTCTGTTGACACACAGGACGGTCTTGTGTTGCCCTGTATTTAGGGGTGATAATTGGCATAAAGATCAAAAAGCAGGTTTTACAATTCAATTTGACAAACCATCAAAACTAAAAATAGCGAGAGCCAATGCTTCTACTTCTGCTTCAACTGTTGTGGCCTTTGAAGCACACATGCACAGCCGATAAATAGTTCAAACTGAAAACAGACTATATATATAGTATTTTAATGTATACTGTATATACTGGAGATCATGTGTGGTTTGTATCATCTGAATGAAAGAGTATATTTTGAGAATATATTATATTGACATGGCAAAGACACACACAATTTATAAAAGGACAGAAATCACAGCATGATGTTATTATTAAATACTGTGTGTAATTTGAATGGGTTGAATATACAGTACTAGCTGCAGAAGCATGATGCACAGAACAAGACCAAGGGGCTGTGGATGCGATATGATAACATGAGACACACATCAAATCTGCCCAGAAGTGCTGTCAACATGTTAACAAAATGGAAAAGGTCCACTTTGTTGCTACAATAGTGTTGGATGAGGAGTGGTGAAAAAGGGCAGAGAGACAGAGAAGGGGAAGGGTGTAACACTCAATAGTAAAAAGGGACATTTGGAATGTGGAGCAGAGACAAGCAGCGGCAGAATTACACATAATTATCCCGGCCAGCTAAGCTTCCACTCTTGGTGTAATTAATGTCGTTCAGCTGGGAGAGGGTTTAAAATCGACAATATATTAAAGAATGTTTCAGTGATTTCTCCACATTCAACGAGCATATTTTAATCCCAAGCACATACTTCTTAGATTCAATGATACATTTTGTAACTTTCAAGTTTGAAGTGAAACTGAAAACATTGCTGCAGGATTTTGATGTCACTCGGGTTAGTTGAAATTCTTTTTAGATATCTGATGTTAAAACTCTCACATGTTTTGTTCTTACTGTAGTGCAGAAAATTTAAAGTACATTACTGAGTGTATCTGTTGAGAATATGGTATGATTTAGCATTTGACTTTGTGTTTGTGCTGATTATTGAGCTGGTTGTAAAATCTAATTTGCTTTTGGATTAACTGTTGTTCAGATAGTTCAAGGAATGAAATCGAGTGCCAGTTACTTCTATTTTTAGCATTAAGTATACCTAGCAGTGATGCGTTTTTCAATAGGGAGAGAGTAAGGCTTATTATAAACAAACTTCACTTTGGCATTTAAGAGTGATTCAATAAAAACAATAATGACCTACGCTTTTAAATTAATGGATTCTCCAACTCATGCTATTTCCTACAAATGTGGCAGAGTAGGTCAAGTCAAGTACAGCAGAGCGAACACCCACAATGTTTAGCAGGAGATTAATCTTTTTTTTTTTTATGTAAAAATGAAAAACTTAAAACATCAAGGCTTATTACATAATATCTATTTTGTAAAATAACCAAAGCGAGATTTAATGAATTGAATATAATGAAACATAGCCTGGCCGTCTTTTTCACGCAAAGCAGAGTGGAGCAGGAGGACCCTTCAGATCTCAGCGGCGTCACTTGAGAGGAGCAGCGCTGTGTCTCAGCCTGCCATTGTGTAAGATGTTTATTGTTCGGGGCTCCCCATCAGGAGCTGCACAGCTCTCGCTCTCGTGTTCCAACTCCCCCACACTTCTGCTCCCTGATTGGTTAATGAGGACCACTGCTCCATTCTGCGCGGAGAAAGTTATTGGCTCTACACCTACGCTGCCATTAGGGCTCAGTGACGGTCTCGTTGGAGGCATGTGTCAGCCCTCGTCATGCTAACTGACACATACATGACGTCACCCACAGGGGTAACAAATGTCCCAGAGGGTGGTGGAGCAGCCTACACCCAACGCCCTCATCTCTGCACATGATAAAGATCTCATCGTAGTGACTTGATGAGAAGTAAATAATCACTGGGTTGGAGATGAGAGTAGGCAAATTGGCAGCATTTGGTATGCAAATATATTTCAAACACAACAAACTAGGCTGGTTACAGTTATGGAGCCATGGAAGCAAAGGACTTCAGAAGAACAACAAACAACATGGAGACGATCCACGACAATAACAGACAGCAAACATCTTCCCTTCTGAAGTGCCTTATTGAAAATACTGGTTGTTTTGTATGCACTACAATAACTTCAAATAATGCAAATGATAAAGAAAGTGAAATAATATATGCATTTTCTATGTTCTACTCCCGTGTCCCTGTGTTGACTGTTATGTATACCACCAGGTCAGATTTGTACACCACCAGGTCCCTGAGGCGTGCAGGAAAGATTGTGGCTGACCCCTCCCACCCTGGTCACAAGCCTCCTGGGTATTCATGCAGTATTTACACAGGTCAGTGCGCTGTCTTGACCTTTTGCTCTTATAAATATGGAGTTTACTTGTTTTGTCCTCATGTGACAACAGAGCAACCATCAACCAACCACACACTTGAGCCAGACTGAGATAAAACCAAACACATCCTAAAAAGTCAGATTAAACCAGGGTTGCAAATTAACTTTTTCTTTCACCAGCCAAAGTGGCTGGTGGACTCTAAATTCTACCAGCCACTTATATTTTTTACCAGCCAGCATTTTGTAATCGCACACTTGTAATCCCACACTTGTAATCCTCTTCAATCAATATCCCTCCTCCTCATCAGAATCTGAATCCGATTCTGACAATGTTGTTTCCTGACCCCTCCTCCCCTCCATAAAATCAGGTCGCCTGGGTCGGATGCTGTCCTGGTGCCAC
>JAVQJD010062577.1:0-23780 GCA_036023655.1 Nannoperca australis | reverse complement strand
CCCCCCCCCCAATACGGGACCAGCAGCTAGTTTTTGCCCCAGGGCCCTCTGGTTATCTGGCCATGAATAGTAGTGATAGCAGCTGCTTCAGCTGTTATAGCAGTAATCATGGTAGTAGTGTTAGTAATAGCAGTAGATTTAGTGGTGCTGTAGGCTGTAGTAAGAGTAGAAGTGACAGCAGTTATAGTAGCAGCAATAATACTGTATATATAAGATAATGCACATGTTGTGGGGCCTCTGCTGTAAGTTGAAGTGTCTCTGTGTGAATGCTGCCTGTCCAGGCCTGTCGGTACTCTGGCGCTGCAGCTCCAGTGGCTCATTGATCGTCCTCTGAAAGGCGGAGTATCGCTCCTTGATGACCAATCATTGACAGCCATGTGAGTGGAGGCAGCAACTTCTGCAACAACATGTGGGTGTTATGACAGAAACGGAGAGCGAGCCAAGAAACACTCTGCAAGTGATAGCGGTACAAAAGGCTCTGAGGGAGATGAGCAACACTAACACAGGTTTTTTTTTAATGAGATTCAATAGACCACTTAAATCTTTTCTGCAAGACACTGAGGGCAATAAAAGCATTAGTACACATGTTAGAGTAAAGCACTTTTTCTGCCTGTAAGAGACATAATGTTCATTTTAATAGAATTAGCTTCATGTTGTAGGTTGATAGGGACTAGCTGGTAGTGCAGGAACAGTTTTTGAAATCAGACTTTAATGTTGTGGAGTGTCCACTGACAAGGAGAACTCGGACATTTAAGCTATGTGGCACTTGTGAAAAGCTCATGGGTGGAACATGTTAGCTTTTAGGGGTTTAGCAGTGATCTCATAGAAAATGTTTGATGGCAAGCAACATTATATTTTTCTAAAATGGAAAACATGCACCTCCATTTTAAAGCACCTCAGAGCTTCTATACATGTTAGTGATGAGAACAGTTTAGTCCCAGTGTTAGCACACAGAGGGTTAAAACCTGCACTGCAAACATGTTGGGTTTGAACTTCATCAAACAAATGAAAACCTTTTGGAAATTTCCACTGAGTCTTCTACGGTGGTGCATGATTGTCCACTCATATGTGAGAGAAGAAGTCTAATTAGACCTAACAATGATTTGTGCTTCATCAGCAGACTAATAAGAATCATGCTGGTGGTAACATTGTGTTTTCTTCCCACAGTGTCCAGCTCAGACAGGTTTGAGATTACTGTTTTTCTTTTGCTCCACAAAATATGAAACTTGCTTGTACAAGATTAATTTTTAAAAACACATGATAATAGACACGATCTGTGTTTTAAAAGTACTGACATATGAATCAGAAAGCATTTATCTCCAAATCAAAACTTTCACATCATGAGTTTACAGATTGTATCTATTAAATACTGTTTCTTTTTGTGCTCTGAGTAAGGGAACAATTCCAAACTTGTACCTTTAGGAGAAGTTGTGAATTATGTTACTTTATGTTTTTGGTGCAAAATCCCAACAGTGTGACATTTCTTTGTCATTTTACACTAAACTGAAATAAAAATATATGTTAAATCTTGTTTTGTTTGCTCTGCCTTTCTGGAAGCTCATTGGAGTTTTAATTAAAAAAAAAACACTTGCTGTGGTTGACTTTAGCGTTTTCCTGGTTCTGGAAAGTCCTTGAGGTCTCTGAGTCCTTTTTTCACAATAAAGCTGTATCACGTTAGGTATTACAGTTATATTTTACCACATTTCACCTCACTGTCTCTCACCATGTGGACACATCTGCTCCCACAGCAGGACATGGAACTGCCTTCAGGGTGTGTGCCTGGGGGGGCCAAACTGATGTTTTACAAATGTTCTATAAATGCCAGCTATGACTGTTTAATTAATCAATGAAGACCTGTTGTTAAAATGAAAATGAATGCTAAACATTTGGAAACACCCTGCGAGAAGAGGTGTAAAATAATAATTTCTTGTAACAAATTGTGTAAATAAAGGTTAGATTAAGAGCCTACGCTGATCTAAATAACATATATATACATGTATATCAGTGTGATTTGATCCTGGACCCCGTGCAACACATCACCAAACTTTGTTGAAAATCTGAAAACTAACAGAATCTAAGAGATTCAAGAAATCAGAGTTTGGAAATCAAACGTATTAATACACACACATACGCACACACACTGGTAGATGAGTTGTGTAACAGATAGAGAAAATATAAAAACCGATGCACAGTTAGGCATCCCATCACATTTTCTGTCTCCAAGGTTCATTTAGGTATGATTAGTGAAACTCACACAGGGAGCATTGGCAGCAGAAACAATAATTTAGTGTAGAAAATAGTAGTAGTAGTAACTGAGTGCATTTACTTAAGTACTGTACTTAAGAACAACCTTAAGGTACAAATCTATCTTGAGTGTTTCCATTTTCTACTGCTTTACACTTAGTTTAGAGGAAAATTTTCTTTTTTATAAATATTTACTGCAGTTTAAAATGTTACATACAAAATTTCTGACCATGTATAAAATATGCATTTTTATACATTAAACTGCCCAACAGCACTTTGAAATTATCTCCACCATGACCATGACTACAACAGTAAAATACTGCTATTTTACTCCAATTTGTAAACATACATTTCAATACTTGAAATCCAATGCATTATACAGAGATGTAGCAAAAATGTATCTTCATCCCCGGGCAGGTGAACATAAGTTCTTGTGTATAATAATTTAACACTGAGAGGGTTTATTTTGCTGTATAATGAGTACATTTGATACTTTGCTGACAATACTTCTTAACTTTTTGTGTACTTTTGAATGCAGTATAATTCTTGTAATGGAGTATTTTTACAATGTGGTACTTTTACTTGAGTAAAGAATCTGAATACTTCTCCCAGCAGAGCATTAGATGGTACTTATGTTAGAAATCAATCTTATTATTAATAGTAATATAAGTGCCATCTTAGTACAAGCTCAATGACCAGATACAAGTACCAGGGGGTCAGAGAGTTTAAATTAGAGTTTACTGATGGAAATGGCAGTCAGGGGGTGGACAAAATTACACAAACGCCTGTAAAATGTTGTGTAAACCGATACAGCAGCCCTGCAAAACAAATACTAGCTTTTAAAGACAAAATGTGTATTTGCTACTTTTGAGTGACTTTTTGGAGTTCTGAAATATTGTTGCTTTTGTTTGAAATAGAGGCTGTAATGTATTTGCTCTATTTTCAGCTTTTTTCAGCATAACTTTTTTAAATTGTGGTAAAGTAAATACATTTTTTGTTTTACGTGGGGAAAAAATCGAAATAACAGTCTCCCTGTGACCTCACCACAATGCAGCAAAATATGAATTATTATGATTAATATTGTGCCGAAAATGTAACCATTATTAATGTTGTTGTAGCCGCATCGTGAGCCGTGCAGCAGGTCGATGTCTACCTGCCAGACGCCTGTCTGTCTCCTCTTTATTTGCGCCCATCAGTCTCTGTCCTGCCGCCGGGCAGCACCTCAGGGCGCGGAGCTTATCAGCTTTCTGTTTACCTCTCAATTAATCCCCATTAGTAAGGAGAAGGCATTAGGCTGCTCTGACGGACTTCAGCGTTGTTTTGTCCCAAAGCTGGTTAAAACAGCTCCGACTGACAGATCTCAATCTGAGCTCAGAGACCGACTGTCTGGCACGGAGAGGAGCCGGAGAGACTGCCGATCACTGCTGATAACAGCCATATTTATTATTTGTTCTGTCTGGTCTTGATACATCTGTTTTAATTCAATTAGTTAATTTAGAGGAACATGTGCGTAAAGTGGCAAGTCATTTCTTTTTGGAGTAAAAGGTCAGGAAAGAACTTCAGTTGAAACTCGGCCTGGAGGTTTTAGTGAATGTGGCTCCTGCTGTTTGTCCTCAGTCTTAGCTGCTGTCTCGCACTGGGACTCGAGTGTGGGTGTAATTATACAAGAATAAGTTTTGGGAAACAACTGTTCTCAGGCCGGAGGAACAATTACGCGCAGAGGAAAAACAGCAATTGACGCTTTCCCTCCCTAATTTTCACACAACTTCCACAATAATTTGCGTCCTGTAAGAATTATTTCAGCAAATAAGTTGGCAGGTTTTAGTCCCATAAACGAGAAAACAACGCGTTTCGCCGGAAATTGACACCCCTATATGCTTTGTACGTTTTTAGGCCTCATTTGTGCATAATGGCTAATTAACGGCGCTTAAACAGACTGCACGCCCTTAAATAAAGTAGAATTCTAACTTCTTAAACGTCTCCCCCCTTTTTTTTCTTTTTTTTTTTTTACCAAATTAGAGCTTCAGCTCTTGGTTGACATCCAGCCTACTCATCACAGTTTCCTAGAAGCCAAAAATGTGATGTGTTCAAATCCCCCCCCACCCCACCCCGAAATAAATAAATAAAACATTTCAATTTACAATTAAATTAAACAGAGAAAAGCAGCAAATTCTCACGTTTAAAGAAGCTCAGTTAATCGAGTAATTACCAAACCAAAGAAACTAAATTTGATTTGGTTTGGGATCATTACGCTTATTGAATCAATTACAAAAACCACATGTGTTTGTATACGAGAATCCCTGAATCCATAACCCGAGCACACTATGCCCGTCTGAACTCTACCTCCTTCTGTGGTGCGTAATAAGGATCTTTTGACACATAGATCGTGTCAAATCACTTTGGTAAATCAAATATCAAACATATGTATTACAGGATTACTATAGTCGTTTTTCCGCCCAGGATCACACTGTTACCTGTGAGAATAAAATCGCTCTGAGGCGAAATAACACCCTCAAACTGAAATAATAGACTACAGGACGCGACCCTCGCTCCCTCCTCCTCATCGGGCTCCCCCTTAAAATTCTCTCGTCCATTTTCCTCATTGGGATAAATGGTGAAACTTGTAGCAATAATACCCCCTTCTTTCACACAAACGCCTCCCCGCTGCCACCACCTCCAGCCCGGCTGCCCTAGAAGCCTCTCGGCTGGGGTTCTCGGAGAGCCTTTCTCTGCAAACAAAAAAAACCTCCTGAAGGAGAACAAAAGTGACCACATTTTTCCTTCGTGTCCCACTCTCCGTGCAGAATAACCCGCTGCCTGTCCCTCAAATGGGAATATTAGGACGTCAATCTCACGGCCCCTGTGCGCTTTTGTCTTTGCTGAGTGCCCGGCTCTGCCTACCACACACCTTTTGTCCGACAATCCAATAAGAGCCATTATTCCCGCTCCCTCGCCCGGCTGCAGCTCGCTCTTCGGGGGTATTTTAGGTGCTTAATCGCGTCCTTTAAAGGACCTCAAATGGAGAACAACTTCCTCCTTTCACATCGCCTGGCACCGGGACAAAGAGTTCATGTGGCCTGGCCTTCTCCAGCAGCTCTCTCCTTAATATGTTTATGAGCAAAATTTGCCTCCGTGCATCTGATTCACTTACTGTTACAATGACCCCGCATGGGAGCAATAGTATATGGATTATTATTATTATTATCCTTTCTTTTTCTTTTTAGGGAAAAATACAGTTTCTGTTCTGTGACAGCTTTTTGCCACTGAAATATTCCAATGTCTCTTTTTCAACAGCACACTAAAAGTTTAAGACCCCAAAACAGAATTCAATCTGTTCTTTTGCCCGAATACAGAATCAAGCGCACCTTTTCTCATTTCTCTGATTTATTTGAATAGATGTGAAATAGACTAAAACAATTCTCTGTTGAACCAAAAACACTTAAAAGCAATTCAATCTCTCCATAGCCTAAAATATACCATGTTAAAAACAAACATTAAAAAAACCTTTTTGAGTTCAAAAAAAGGAAAAATGCGCAAACATGTGCGTAATTTCCCCTCCGTGCTTCAGTCCTACCAGTGCCAAACTAGAGCACCAACAATTATTGGACCACAAAATGAAATTTCACCCACAGAGTGACGTCCAACCTTCACGCACACTAATGTCGGCTATAATACACTTGAAGAAGACTGAAATATGAGTGGAATTTCACTTCATCTGGCAGGTGAATCCAAACTTACATCCATTATATAAGCAATACTGTTTTCTGATGCGTTTCGACCAAGTTAGCACACACACTTCTAAAAGGTTGTGGGTTGACGAAAATTAAAGAGCTCCATAAAAAAGAGACACTAGTTCAGTTCTGGTGAGGCTACCAGGCCCGGATCCCCTGCAGGGAGCCCTGGCAGGATGTGACCGCTGTCCCTTGGTGTGTTTGGGCCTGTGGAGAGCCGCCGAGGCCGCTCACGTTTCCCAAGTTCATGTTCATGAATGCGTTGGAGGTGCTGGAAGGAGGGAGGGCAGGGATGCTGGTGTACGTGCAGCTGTAGTTGGCGTTGTAAGCGGGACTGTTGTATGTATATGCCGGGTATCCGTTATAACTGTACGGGTTGGATCCATATGGAGCAGCAGCGGCGTAGCCCTGCGCACCGCCCAGACACGGCTTCCCATCTCGGACGAGCACCGGCACGGCAACGCGCCGGGGCGGAGGAGGGTGGTGCTGCCCCGCCGCCTCCAGAGACTTGTCCTGCCGCTGCCGTTTGCACTTGTAGCGGCGGTTCTGGAACCAGATCTTCACCTGGTTCGAAGTGAGTTTGAGGGTGGTCGCCAGGTGTTCCCGCTCAGGGGCAGACAGGTAGCGCTGCTGCTTGAAGCGCCGCTCCAGCTCGAAGACCTGCGCCTGGGAGAAGAGCACTCTGGGTCTCCGCCGGCTCCTCTGCTTCTGCACCGGCCGCTCCGAGTCGCCCTGCCCGCCCTCTGCTGCCTCATCCCGGGACACCAAACCACAGCTCTCTGGGCAGGTTGGAAAGTCGCATAAGAAGTGTTAATATTTCTAGACTCAAATCGTGAAATTTGATATCCCACAAAAAAAGAACAGTATGCCAATCCCATCAGTTATGACAATCTACAACCAATAGCATACAATTTTGGTAGGTCACCACTTAAATAAATACCTGCCAATTCCAAAAAGTCAGTCACTGCTGAGACAACACTCAAACTTGGGACATTTCCTTTTTTTTTTTTTTTTGTTGAAATTTCCTCTAAAATTATAAAACCTTTTATCCAGTATTCACAAAATAAAGAGATGATAAAATATAAAACAGTGCAGTCTATAACAGTGCAAATATAGATCTCTTTTGTCTAAAGTAAAGGGGAATTTAGTTTTAGACAAATTGTTAAATTTGTAGTGACTTCCTCCTTCTTTTAACCGTTTACATCTAATGAATAATGAATGAATAAATACGGCGTGATGAACACGTCTGACTGTGCCTGTGTTTATTAGCTACTTCGCGGTGTCATTTCTTTTACAAGCCTCTTTAAACTAATTGCCGGTTTATGGTCCACACATCATAACAGTCCGCATAACAGGCGCGCGGCTGAGACCTCTACAAGCTGTTTGACATTTCCAGACTTTGCTGGATTCGTCTCAGGCCTCGTGGCCGCGGTGATACTGACTTCCACCATTTGATAGCTGGTTATTGAGATGGTGTCTGGTGCCTGGAGGTGGAGCACACAACATCTCTATTGTTTAATTTTGCACTTGAGCACAACTTATATTGTGATCCTCAGTGGGCTTTTATCTTTAAGATCATCTAAGTGATGCAATTCTAAATAAGAAATACAGGAACAATCAGACAGTAAAAGAGAAAATGACACAACACGTTTTTCTTTTTCCAGTTGGCTGCTTGTGTTTGACGCTTTAGACGGCCAGAAATCACATATTACATCACTATTAAGCAATTTTTATTTTTATTTTAAAAATGTAGGCACATTGTGCATAACAGAGGAAACATTTCTACAATTTTATCATGACTGCAATTTGGTTAAAGTCACGCGTTAAGTTGTTTTTGTGGTTAAAGATACAAGTCATTTTGTTGCCACTGCAAATGTCTGATGTCACATTTCAAACAGCTGCTTAAATGTATAATTCATGTTGTAGTACTTCTGTAAAACGTTCTAATCGGTATTACTGTAATAATTACTGTTACACGTGTCCTTTGTTGCCTTTTGTCTGGCCTTTACAGTAGCAGCTTGTGGTTCAACTCACTGCTCTCCTGCTCGTCCAGCTCGGCGGCCTCCAGCTTGGCTCCCTGCAGGCCAGGGTGGACGTACATGTCTGGGGACAGGCTGGTCTCCCCGCGGTCCTCCTCCCGCACCGCCAGCGCGCTAAGGTAGGCCAGGTTGTCCTCTCCTTCCGAGAAGGGAGGACTGTCCCGGGCCACGGCCAGCATGCAGGACGGCGGGTTTTGGAAATGCCGCTGCTGGGGAGGAGACCCGGCCAAGTGCTGCTGGGTGTGTGCCCGGTGCTGGAGCTCCAGGGACCCGGACTGCTGCTGCTGCTGCTGCTCCAGCTTGAGGATATCCTTGACAGAAAACGGCGTGGAGGTGAGCGGGCTCTGCAGCATCATGTCATCCAGCTCCTGCTCTGCAGCACCGAAGAAATGAAGCCCGCCGAGTAACATGCACACCTCTTCTCCTTTTCCACTCCTTTCCTAACAAATAATTGAGCTTAATAGCCCCTTCTTCGATAATTGGAGGTGCGTTAAGCCTCTGGAATCCCTCATCGCCGTAAAGCGCACGAAAACGTTTGTATTAGTCCCAGTTTTGTCCATGCAGGTCTCCTCTCTGACAGATATAATGTCGAGCTTTGTATATGGAGTTTGGACCGGGGCGAAGGAGCGCCTCTGCCTCCTCTGATGTCAGGGGGAGGGGTGTGCGAAATGGAAAGTCCGTGGGGGCTGGAAGGGAGGCATTTAGGAGAGGGAGAGAGAGGGAAGGTGGGGCGTACGTGACGTATGTTCACGCAGTGGGTTTGTTTTCGGACTTGTGTGAATATGGTGGTCTGATTTTTACTGACACGCTGCTCCTCCGCTGTCCACCTGTGTTTATCCTTCTGTACGCGCTGGATTTCCCCCAAAAGCCTTTTTACGAACTGTTTCTTGAAACTGTTGTTTCAAAAAACATGTTAAAGCGCGACCTCCTCTGAGATATGTGACCCATATATATTTACCTTTTTTTAAACATATATTGAGCAGTTTTCATCATTATACTTTCGGTCAGTATATTGAGGTCCTTGCTGTTTTTTGCGTAAATCTGTGCGCTCGTTGGAGAGGCGCACCTGCAAGCACACTCGCTGCAAAAACGGTGGCACGTCAAGGTCAACGGTCAGGCCAAAGGATAATTAGGGGTCGGGGTGTGGGGGTGTCTTTGCCTTGTAGTTTAACTTCACACGGTGCATGAATGATAAACCAAAAGTGGAGGTTTCCGTAACCTCACGCAAAACAGATAGTGGTTGATTTTGGTTCGCCATAACTTATATCTGAATGACTGAAGATTCTGCCACCAAAAGCTGCAGTGGACCCTGCTTCACCCTGCCCTGGCTTTTACGTTTTGGCTTAAAGTGGTCGAAATGAATGAAAGAGGCAGAACATGTTTGAGTTTTGTAGGTTTTACTAGAGATTCTGAATGAATTTCAGAAAGTGAAATCAGTTCGCTGGGTTGTCTGAAGACCTCTCCCATCGGAGGCTCCTTACAAGGACATGTTACAAAGCTGGGGTTTGTTGAAACTCCAAAGTTTCCAAAGTCACCAAATATGTCAGACTGGAAATGTGTATAATATTATGGATCTATTCATCCTTCACTCATTATATGATAAAGCTCCAATAGAGCACACGTCCAAATAACAGAAAATTAGGGATAAGCTACAGATTCTTAACTTTTGAGTTTAATAAGAGATTTAAATGGCGCTTGGTCTGGCTGCTCTCGGTGTCTCTCCGTCCTCTTTATCGCGGGTGTTGTATTAATAACCGCCCTCGGCCGATAAGCAGGGCCCCCCGGGGCAATTAAGATTCCTCCAGGAAAACTGACCGACGTTTTTAGCCCGTCCTAATCTGCTCCTATCAGCTCCCCTTTCCGTTTTCCAGCGGGACCCCTCGCCTCTGTCACTCGGCTCTCTCCGCTCGTCCTGCGCAGTTTTTCTCAACACTAACAGCCTGCAGTGTAGTATGTGAGTTTAGAACATTTAACATATTGAAAGACATGTGTGGTTAAAGCCTATATGGTTTAACTAATCACTTTAATTTCACAGGAAAATGCCATTAATGTATTAAATATTATAGTTGTGATACATTTATGTTATGATAAAGGGAGGAGGTGTTGGAGGTGCTACATGTACTCTTTATTATAAATGTTTTCAGACAGGCATCAGTTAAAGGAACCACCAAACAATATAAAACGTTCAGTTATTTTTTTTTAAATCACACATTTCAGATTTCAGTTTTCATTGAAATGCTTCATCATACTAAATCTCCTCCTGTCTAAATGTTGTTTTAAAGCCTTCTACTCACAGAAATCCCTTCTATTTCAATTCATATTTTGTTTTTTGGGGGGAAACAGTCAGTTTAGTTTTTCAGTGTAATAACAGAAAATGAACTCCTCTTTATGTCATTAAACCCCAGGAATATGACAGAAGACACAAGCTCGGTGTTCTACAGCCACAATGCCATTCTCACAGTGCTTTCCTGACAGCACCACAGTATTGTCTGATGCTGATTAAAGTTCCCCCTTCTTACAGAAAAAGAACTGTACAATCATATTTTATTTCATTGTTATCTCAGAGGCAATGCGCGATGTAAAACTGTTTTTGGTCCCTGCAACGCTAAAAGACGGTTACAAAGTTTTACATTTTTGTTCAAATGTCTTTATACAGAACTGAAGGCAGTTCCACAGAAAGAGCTGGAGATCAACAGTTTGTGGTTATGAGTTGGACGTTAAACCAAACTCCATCTGAGTTGACCAACATGTTTAGGCAGAAACACATACAACTCAAGTATAAGAACAGTATAAGTGTGTGCAGTATATGAAAATTAAATTAAATTCTATTTTATTTATATAGCGCCATATCGTAACAAAGTTATCTCAGGACACTTGTTCTTATAGAGCAAGAGGCAGAAGGAAAGAGAACATACAGTGCAGTAGTATGTATGCAATAGTATAAAATATGTAATAAACTGTAGTAGTTTACAGGTCATTGCAGATACCAGGACCTTTATTCTGAATTGTTGCTATCATCTTCACTTTCTTTATATTTGACAGTCTTTCATCAGTTTTGAACTTTTGTCAGCGTGGATATAGAATTTTTCTGGAACATGACTGGACATCAAAACTATCGTCTGAAACCACACTGATTATCATTAGACCCTGTCATTTATCTTTCTCCAAGCTGCAACGACCCAAAGTAACTTTAGTTTGATGGTTTTTTATACTGTTTACAACATTATACACAATAGAGTCGCATATTTTAAAGCTTTCCATCAAGCTTTAAAAACAAACTCTTCTACTGTTAAGAAGAGCATAAACTGGGCCTAACCTTGGTTCAGAGCTGGGCCACCAAACAAAGTGAGAATGTGAACTCCATTTGAGTTCCATTGTTTGTCTGTATGAATTATTTATTTTTATCAGAATGTAATCAGGGTCCTAAATCCTCCAATTTTGTGAGCTAGAAAGAAATTTTAGGGAATCAGTTTGGGATCAAGTTTTCATGCTGGCAAGAATCTAACTGTGAAAAAATATTAAAACAAATAACTCATTTTGATATAGTAGTGAACAGAGACACTGTTTAAGAGCAGTTTCCTCTGCGATATCATAATTCGGATCAATTGTGAGTCAACTGGTGCTGTGCACATTTTAATACTGTGAAGTTAAATGTATCTCCAAACTGAAAAGGGAAAAACTGGATCCACCTTCAAGCTTCTCCTGGGTCGGGTCGCCTCTCCACTGTGTCCCACCCAGCAGGTAGTAAATATCCTGATGTGCAGCTATGTCTGTGTTAGCTGCAAACAGACAGATATATATGTGTGTGTGTGTGTGTGTGTGTGTGACTGTCCCTGTAGACTCCCCGGCGACTCTCTCCAATTCACTCTATATCATCATCAGTGCGTCCTCATAAAAAAGTGCCAAACAAGGCAGGATAGTGTTTAGACTGGCACGCGGCCGCCTCCATTTACTTTAAATAAGCATTAAATCCAAATGACGCCAGACCAAGCGCTGTGTTTTCTGTGTGTCAGAAGCGCCGACACTCTGCAGCAGCTATTGGAAAGAAATTAGAACTGTTTTGGTTAAAGTTAAGTGACGCGACGTTTGGTTTTGGTTGGATGGTTTTTCTAGGACACGGTTTCCAAACTGGGGTTCAGGGATCTCCAGGAGTTTCTAAAAGCGTTTCCAGGATGGCTTTCCAAAAGCCTTCCAAGAGGATGAACAGATCATGTTTAGCCTGATCTCAGCTGAAATTCATAACTCATTTCTTTTGTGTGATGCCAACAAGAGCTGTGGACTACTTAACCGCGGAAAGTTAATCAGACTGTAAATTAAATCAAAATAAAGAAAAACTTACAGCATGTTCATGCAAACATGTTGTCACAGTCTAAAGTGTACCTGGCAACTCCTATATGGAGATCAAGAACGACTAAAATCTCTGTCACCTGGAACCAATTTGATCAAATAGTCCTCCAAATAATAATGATAATACAGTTTATTTATATAGCACATATGAAACCCAGCATTACAAAGTGCTTTACAACCACGTCATAAAACACAACAATAAAATATACAGTAATGTATGAATTAACAGTGGGCCATAATCAAGGAGAACATGTAAAACAATACATGAGTGAATAAAAAAAGAGCAGTGAAAGACTTGCTTCACTGTTACAGTTAAGTTTAGGATTAAGTTTATTTTTTAACTTCAGGGATGGATTAAAAATCTACTCGGTTAAGGTCAGGGATGTATCTTGGTTGGGGTTAAGATGACTACTTCATTAGGGTTTGCAGGTCCTTGGTTGGAAAGAGGAATGGACACTAGTCTCCTGTGATAAAGTCCAACGTTTCTGTCGAGCCATCCGTCCACCCCGACATCCTCCTCCTGCAAACATTGTCGCTGTGTAATAACATCACACTTTACTTCCTCCTTTGCTCCAGACAGAATCTCCAGAGTGGATAACAATATGGCTGCTAGAGGTCTATGCCACTTGAATGTAAACAAATGCCTTTTTTAGCCATTTGCTGAAATGACAAGTCAAGTCAACATGTAAAACAAAAAGTCCACATCATGTGTGCATTTTTAAGTTTGAGGAAGAGACTCAATTTTGGAATTGTGACCCCAAATCCTGCAACTTTCCTGAGCTTTTTAGCCTGTTTACTCATTGTTTTGCAGCACAGAAGGAATCTGTTTAAGCATTAAAAAAGAGAGTGAATATTGGATATTCTGAATGTTTCATGTGTGTGAACCTCAGGGATTATGACTGGGACCCTCTGAGGTTATATCATCATGTATAAAGCCATGCAGGAGGACTGTTTGTGTGTTTTTTCAGCTTGTGCAACCTGACTAGCGCTGACAGAGATGGAAGAAAGACTATGACCTTTGTGGAGTTTCTGTTTTGGGGCCTTTACCTTTCACTCAAACAGAGATTAGTCAGTTAAAATGACAGTGAAAACTCTGCAGAAGTTTGAAGAGTTAAACTATGTTAATGAAGTATATAGCTCAGCCTCTTTGAAAACAATGTGGACTCCTCATGGTGTATAAAATGCTTTAAAGTCTTACTGCCAAAAAAAGTCTTTATATTGTTATAATATTCATGTGGGGACTAGCAGCCCATTGTTTGGGGGAGTTAGATTAATAGACTGAGAGCTTATTATACTTTGGAGTATATCATATTTGTAATATGTATTGTGTGTGTGTGTGTGTGTGTGTGTGTGTGTGTGTGTTCTGATGTGCAGTTGTGTCTGGAGGCTATAACTTTTCTGTAATTTCAACTATTATTGGATTTTAGAGAACAGGGTGCAGGTTGCAGGATGCACTGATGGTATCTCTCTCTCTCTCTGTGCATGTGAGCGTGTGTGTGTGTGTGTGTGTGTGTGTGTAACAATAGGAAATGCTACACCTCTTGTCTGCTGTCATTTGCGGCCCAGCGGAGGCGCCAGGCGGCTCTGGATGGTTGGATTGAGAGAGAGAAGAGATAATCTTAGCCAACCCCATCAGTACGTGTGTGCGCGCGTGTGTGCGTGCGTGAGTACGTGTCTGTATTTGACTTGGTGTTTTTGTGTTTTCGATGGTTTTTTCAGAAGATTTCTGAACGAGTGTCAGCGAGCAACAGAAACACTAAAACTTTATTAGGGAGTTAAAGAGCAAGAAAACACACTTACAATGTTTATATTATACATTCAAACTACATATCCGTGTTGTAATTGTGGTGGTGATTTGTATCTCGGCCATAAATGCGAAGAGCTACAAGACAACAGAACAACACCGGTTATTGTAAATATGCTGACCAGGCTGCCTGACATGAACAATATGAATTTAAATATATTCAAATTAGCGCCAAAAAACTGCGGATTCCAAAATGATTTTTGTGAAAATAAATGAAACAAATAAAGGTTCCATATCAGAATATGTATCTATAAATGTATATGCTATGAATAAACGTGTAAAAACACACGGTATGGTATTCGGCACGTTAAGCGATACAAGAGAATTTGCTTTATTTAATGAAAATGTATTTTATTTATAGCGAACATTGAGGGTGTGTTTAATTCTAAATTTGAGGAAACGCGTTTAAAAGCACATGCAATGGAATAATTCATAATTCATTTATGTTGAAACACATGTTTCAACATAATGAATAATTCATAATTCATTTATGTTGAAACACATTTTCTTAAATTGTCAACATGTGAAAAAAAACACTTCTGTTTTATTAGTTAAGAAGTTAAACACGAGTGTGGTTCTAACAAACTCCTTTATAATTCTGTTGGTTTTTAGTTAGTCATGATCACACCCGTCTGATCAATTTACAATTTACAATAATCACACGAATACAGATTTAATTGATAGTTCCTATAGATCGCTTGGTTCGTTAAAATGTTAAAATCAAATTATTTTTTGCACAATTATATTCATGGTTATTTTCCTATGTCATGACATGAAAACAGGATGATATCGGCGTTCCCTCCAACGTTGAATATTTCATTTAAATAAAACGCTCTGCTGGAGTTATTGAAAAACCTCAATAACTAAGTTGAACTCTTGTTTATATTTAAGCAAAATACACGTAAAAATACAAAAACAATTTCAACAAAAGAAAAGAGTATTAATGTTGGACAGAGCTGATTATCCAGCAGCCGTGCGTAAACGTTTGCGCGTCTCGGTTCCTGTAGTTTAAAACTCTTGTGCACGGGCACAATCGCGCGTGCGTGCGTATGTTTAGATAACACAGGCCTGCAGCCAGTAATAGCTCCATTAAGCAGAGTGGGAAGACGCTATCTCAGTGATCCGTAACGTCTATGTCCGCTCGGCAGGACACAAGCGGCGGCCACACACCTCTCCACAACATAGCGCACACGGCGCCTGGATTTATTCAGTTACTGTGAACATAGAACTAATTAGAGCATTAAAGCAAGACTAAACTTTTCTTACACATTTTTGTCCAATATTATTTTTATAAAAAATATATATTTAAAACACACACACACACACACACACACACACACAAGCCAGAAGCGCCAAAATAGACACTTTCAGAATGAGCCAGGCGTCCTCCCTGCTGCTGTGTTTGTCCCTCATTCGGAGCTCTGAGTCGTTAAAGGTTCGGGCCAGGCCTCTGTATCTCTCACACACAGCCCCAAATACACCGCATGACGCAACCGGCTCTGTTTATGAACCCGCCCGGCCTGCTGTATAAATTGTGGCGTTGAATGGTTTACCTAATGGGACTTCTGTTTCTCGTTTTCTGTCACCCGGCACGCCAGACTCCGCTGACAAACGACCGACTTTTACCGGCAGAGGAATTCAAGATTTATGTGGGAAATGAAACGAGAGCGAACGGTTTTTTTCCTCTTCCTAACCATGCAAATAAAGTAAATGATCTCCACCCCGCGCCCATTAAGACCAGGAGATTTGTATATAAACGCGCCGGAGGAGAGGAGGCAATGTCTTCCATGGTGATAGATGTGTGTTTTGTTATTTTGTTTCTCATATTGTGGGGCGATGAAGGAGGAATAAACTCGAGGTGCAGGAGGGAGACCCGCCGCCAGCATATGGACTCGTAAAGCCTCCACTTCCATTGTTATTACTGCAGAGGAAACAAGTCGTTACAGCCACGGAGCTCTGATTTATGACCGTGTTGTTTCTTAACCTAAGTAGAAATGTCCAGAGAGGCTTGTTGGTTTAATTTGATGAGAAAGCAAAGTCAATAAAATGAGCTTTTAAGGCTCTTTTGTCTTATCACTCCACGGGGATTCGTTTTATGATGAATAATTCCTCAAACCCAGGCTATGTGATGATTCCTCCCGTCTACTCTGAGAACAAGTCTGACTGTCTGTGTATAAACTGGGGGGCATTAGTGCCTCCGCGGGAGGGGGGGGGGGCAGGCCACTCCATCACGGTGCAGACAGTCAGGATTCCCCTCCTGCACCATTAGAGCCGCTTCGCCCTTTTCCCTCTCCTTTATCAGCTCTCTATCTCCTAAACAGCGTCCAACCTGGCTGCTTTACAACCTGCTGAGAGTTTCAACCATCAATCACTGCGGGCTGAGCTCTGCCAGGCCCGGCCGAGTCTCCGCGTGTCAGGGAGCTTCCCTGGAGCATCTCACCACCCGACAAACGGCGACTGCGCTGCGGATCTTTCACACATACAAAACGTCTGCATTTGCATCTATTTGAGCGTTGCATTAAATTGAAGTAACGTTTTGAGCAAGACAGCGATGGCTCCAGGAAAGAGATTCTTTCTCAAATTCCAAGAAAGATAAATAAACAAAAAACAATACTAAGAAAGGTGTACTCCATCTGCACAAACAGAACTATTGTGCAAATCCCAACATTAGAGCACATATGTATACATATTATTCAGGAGAGGAAATATGAGCTCACCCCAAGAAGACAGCCTGCATTTCTTATTAAGGCCAAAGAAGGACACAGTGAAAACATTAAAAGCCACTTTCTCTCTCTCTGCGTCTCTTTTAACAAACGTCACCGACTGCTGAAACGCTTTTGTGCTTTCTTTATCTCTGATGTATTATCCATTAGAAAAAATACTTTAAAACCTTTCTGAGTGGCTTCATCTATTATTTTTCTTTTTTTCTTCTTTGGTCTTCAATATCCAGCCATTCGAGAGTAACTTTCAAGATATTTGTAGACGAGCAGAATTCCTTCTTCCTGCGCGGGCCTTTAATACTTTCTTTCGCTGTTTATGATTTGCCATCTACCCTTTCAGACGAAGAACCATTAGACCACGTCGGGACATATATTGTCCAGTCAGGACAGCAGGCCTGCCCTTTAGGGTCTTGAGGAACTCACTTGTTCAGAAGATGCAGAGAAAGTTCCCACTCACACGACCTCTGTCAGCCCTGATGAATGAACTGAGAACATCCCTGCCACTTGTTAACCACACGCTGTGCAGCAGCAGGTTACTGAAGCAACTTCTGTCTCTGATCCCCTTTTGTTTCAGACACAGACACCAACACGTATTCTTTCTGCTTCAATATAACATTTAATTATTAAAAATCACATTCGTTATTAAAAATGATTAGAAATTACGCAAAATAGGAAGTATCAATGTGTCTTTCCGTGATAAATTCAATTAAACTTGGTCCGCGCGCACAGGTCCGGATTACGCACGGGACGCCAGGTACTGGTACGCGTACACGTCGTACGGTCCGCGTCCTCGCTGACCTGCCGGTTACCCTGCCTCGCTGCCCGCCGCGTGCCGCTGCTGGTCCCCGGGCGGCTCTCCATGTTTAGGCGGAGGAAGGGCCTGTTTCCTGGATCAGGCTAAACACGGGCCTCCGGAGCGCCGCACTCAGGCGGGACCGGCCCGCTTCTGGCCGGACGGACACCGGCATTGCAATCGATCATTTCAACCATCGGGGCCCCCGCGGGCCGTGCGGGCAGAGGCTCACAGCTGGGAAGGCTCCGAACCAGAACAGAGGGGGGTCAAGGGCCCCCTGCACCGTCACTGCTCGGGAGTTTGTCATCCTTACGCCCTAGGGATGACAGCAGGGCGGAGGGCTGGAGGATGTTTATTGCTGCTTCTCAGGGAAGCTTCCTGCCATTAAGTTTCACTTTCACTTCCAGAGTGAAGACATTTACAAGGTCTTAATGTCTCAGAGAGCAGAGTGGAGGTCCCTGCAGCACTTTTATTTGATGCGTTTCATTCACTTTGGGTCACTAGAGCTGTGATGGAAGTCCAAAACCGCCAGGAGGTGTTTCACTTCTGCACATCGATATATTGCTGTTTTATTTACCACCTGCACTTAGTTATTATTGATTACACCATCAGGTGCGTACTCATAAACAGGTTACACTTTAAATGAATAATTATTTCTAATGTCTTAAGAAGCAATCATATTTATATTTTAGATAGGATACATTTCTTTGTGAGAAGGGTGACATTTTTGTCTTTCGTCCCTTTGTTTACTCTCTACACAAACAGTTGAACCACAAATAACAGAAAATTCCTTTCACAGATATACAAAATACTATAACATATTTATCAAGATTTAGAGCCACGCAAACCTGTGATTCAGGTTCTGTTTATCTTCTTCAAGCAGAGATATTCTGCTCACTTTAACATGTGATTCCTGCAGGAACCAAACAAACACAGATATGAGATCAGACTCCATGTAGGCAGGGATCTGATGCAAGGAAACCCTCAGGATCGTGACCTCTCTTCTTTGACTTTCCGACAAGAAATTATAATAATAACACAGAAGTCTTGGCTTTGGCCCTCCTGCTCCTGTTGTGCACCTGCTCCAGTTCTCCAGCCATGTTCTCATATAAGGGTCAAGTTGATCTCAAATATAGTAGAGCCTTTAACAAACCCAGAGTCTCTGGGACATGAAAACCTGTGCAAATAGACCAAAAACTATTTCCATGGCTTGATCCCAACACAGATAAGTGTTTTATTTTGTGTGATTTATTCAAACTGAGCCTTTAAAATTTTTTCTAAAACACACAAGCAGACAGTGAACAGAGGCAATATATTTTCTTCTGTTTTGATCCCAGGGTTCATATATATTTTTTAACATTAAAATTCAAGCACTTTCAAGGCACCTTAACCAACACTTTCCAGACCCTTGAAGCCTTTATCATCACATCTAAATTGTTACTATAAAATAGGAGGCATCAAACAAATACAGTGACAGGATCGTTTCATTTTAAATATGAAACGAGTTTTACAGGGTGATTAGTGATTGTGTTGATGATCAAACACCAGATTATGTTAAAAAATCTGGTTTTTTTTCAAGAGAATATTCCAAACCTTGAAAACACAACAGCTAGGATAGAAGCATTTTCCCAACTTTCGAGACTTTCTATGAACACCGAAGTCGTTTTCAGTTTGATTTGAGATAATATCTGGACTTGACAGGAAGTGGGTCAGCAGGTCTCCCCTCGACGTCGCCTTTCTGCCTCTCAGTTCCTGAAGCTATTTGAGAAGCATGTGTTCATACATGCATTTGCGTGTGTGTGTGTGTGTGTGTGTAACTACTCTGCTTGTGGATGTTTACCCAAATACATGACACTACCTTGGGCTGTGTGTGATGGGTTTATTATGTATGTGCAGTACATGTGAACTTGTGTGTGTGTGTGTGTGTGTGTGTCAGGTGTTGTGGGGTTGAGTTTCCTCTGAATTGAACCTGATGCTGTAACTCAGTCCAGTGAATCTGCATTAATGAGCGTGTTGGACATGTAATAACCTTAGAGATGTGTAATGATGATGGCTGCTATATCTGACACTTCATTAATGTGTGTGTGTGTATGTGTGTGTGTGTGTGTCACGCCAAACAGGGACACCCCGGAACGACACGTTTCACAGTCTTGTCCCTTGTGATTTGTTTATTTACCCAAATATACTTGGAGTTGATGGAGTTAAATCTAACAGTTCAGTTCTTAAAAAGTTGTTTTCATAAAGATGGTTTATGCAGCAACACACAGCTTCTGAGTTCCTAATATTTAAATATGTAAAATATAGTGGGGGGAAAACAGGGCCTCCAAAAAGAATCAGCCATAAAAAAATACATTTGTAAAATAATTAGAAAATGAATATAAACCAAATAATAAATACATCTGGAAACATAAAGACAAAGAGCAAAATTTTAAAGATTCAATAATAAGCATTTTCATTTTGTTTCCTTTCTTTGGAAGAAGTGCTGGGATCTTAGTAAGTAGTAGTAGTAAAACTAGCAATACGTCAAAGTCCTGCATTCAAAAGTGTACTTTAAAAGTTCAAAAGTAGTAGCGTTACCATGTAATTAAAGTACAAAAAGTAAAAGTAGTCATTATGCAGAATGATAAATATTATATGACTGGATTAAAATCATAGATCAATCAACGTGTTCATCACTTTAATGTTGCAGCTGGTGAATCTTTATATTCTGCTGCGTAAATAAAGTCTTATTATAACACAAAATCATTTATTTGTTGATCATATTTAGTATTACTCATGTAAATCAGGAGTGGGGTAAAAAATAATATTTCTCTCTGAATTTTACTGGATATTATATTATTATTTTATATTATATTATAAAGTAGCAGAAAATGGAAATACTCAAGTAAAGTAGTAAAGTACCCCAAAGTGCAGTATTTGAGTAAATGCACTTAGTTACTTTCCAGCACTGTAAAAAGGGCTGAAAAACAGTGTTTATTTGTAATACACAATTACATTATTTGCAAATAACGTCCAATATTCTATATTCATTTTATGGAACCGATTTTGTGAACGTTTATAAAATGAAACTTGTTAATGGAAAAAGAGAAGTTGTTATTACTTTTCTCAAACGTTAAACAAACTTTAATCTGCATCAAAGGTGTCAAAGAAGAGAAAACAGTGTAAATTATTCATGTTATTCATATATATATATATATATATAGTCTTCTTCATATCACGTATTTATCAGTATGTCATATCAAATCATGTGTTGACCATATTTATATTTAGAAATTGCAGAATATTAATGTTTAATAGCACAACTTTAATTATTTTGACCCCTGTTTTTCTCAATTCAATGTTTTTATTTATAGTTATTTTATTTCAACTGAATCTACTGTTCAATTATATGTATAATTTGTTTTTAGATTGACAGCTAGTGTGTCATCTTTAATAGTAAAGTTTATTCAACCACAAATGATCTTGCCGTAGTACAAATTTGAGGGACCATTGCCAAATAAAACAAAAAACATGTTAGCTAATGATGAACCCTGCACATGTGAAGTTTATATTTTTTCAGTGTGCCTCCATGTGAGATCATGTTACATTACATTTAGCAGACGCTTTTATCCAAAACAACTGCCAAGTGAGGAAGTGATTGGGGATCGAAATCATGACATTCTGGTTCTGGTATGGTTGGTTAAAATGTCTGTTTTCAAAGTGATGTCTTGCATTTCACATGAGAAATTACGTTCTACATGCATACAGTACCAGTCAAAAGTTTGGAAACACTTGAATGGGATAGTGTGTCCAAACTTTTAACCGGTACTGTAAATGCACATGCTTCTTTTGTAAGGTTGTGTATGACCTTGTTGACCTGCACTGGATTATGCAGCTAATATATCTGTGGAATGATTCTGCTACTGCACACACACATACACACACACACACATTTAAACAAGCTGTGTGTTTGAAGCATTGACAGGAGCCAGCAGTCTTACAGTGCTGATGGTTTGATTGACATGTTTGCCATTGTGCAGTGGGCGGGGCTTAATGCACACACAAACCCACACATTCTCCACTTCGAGTTCTTTGTCCACACCCTGAAATGGACACACACACACACACACACACACACACACACACACACACACACACACACCTCAGCAATGAAGTAGTGCTCACGTCATGTTCAGGCCTGTCCTCGCAGCTCTGTGTGTGTGTGTGTGTTTGCCAACAGATCAGAGAGCTGGAAACATGACAACGTTCCCTCTCGGTGCATCCAAGCTGTGAAAGGAATTCCAGGAAGTGTCGGGCTGTTCTGACGCTCTGATGTGACGGTGTGGAGCGCTGTCACATTTCTCTGCCATGCCGCCACACAGAGCTGCAGAGCTGCAGTGGTATTTTTGTCATCAGTCTGCAGTATCCTGCACAGTACACAAGACTGATCAGGACGTCTGGCCTTCCAGAGAAAATACCAAACTGCCTTGTTAAAATAGCAGCTTTCTTTCTCTTTAATAAGTCTGGAAAAGAAAAATGTCAAGGTTTCTCTGCAACACTGTCTGCAGCAGTGTGAAGAGGAAGACTGTCCTTCAGCTGCCTGAGACAGACCACATGCATCCACTCTGCTGAGGTGCCTGTGAGCGAGACACCGAACCCCTTCCAGCTCCTGGTTAGCTGACCTTGACCTCCGACCTCCACCTGGAGCAAATCCTCCTCATTGAAAATCAAGAAAATATAGAACTACATGAAATTAGAACACACCTCCCTCCACCAAAGAATTCCACAGCAGAATTAAATCTCCCTGCTCCATCCTCCCAGTCAGTCTCTCTCTCCCTTTCTTGTTTAATGCATCGCTTCCCTTTCAACGCTTCCTGCTCTCCTGGGCCAAGCCTGCATGAGCACCTGGGAGCTCAGCTGTCGACCGGATGTGGGAAACTGCAGGACTCCCTCAGGAACCGCCAGACACACACAGCCAGCAGGTGTGTGGCAGTCAGGAGGGCTGTAGTGTTGATAGCAGTTTGTGTTGCTGCTTTTGAGATCAAGCAGGGAATTTCATTTCTTCTCCCACATAGAGTCTCACATGTTGCATTGAAGTGAATTTATGTCAAGAAATCTTGTGGCAGAAAACACACACTGGCTGCAAAGTATTTTTTTTTTCATTCATCCTCCATATTTTCACTTATTCACAGATAGATACTTTATTGATCCCAATGAAAAGTTAGGCATTCAGTAGCTCAAATACAAAAACACAAATATATACAAAAACATAAGAACACAAAACCACCGCCGTGAAGTGGACGTTTAACCACCAGAACTACTGCTGAGCTATCACTATGATACAGTGGGTGCTACATGAAATAAATGCAAATGCAGGGTTTGACATTAACCATGGACCTATGGCCCGTGGTCACCAAATACTCCATGTAAGATTTATCCTTATTCCAGATATACTGTACTTTGCTTTCGCCAAAGAAACTTTACAGTTTCACAAACATCTCAAATCTGAACTAAGAGACTGTGAGAGAAAATATATGTTTACAAAGAACTGATATCAATTATAAAATATATATTTTCATTCTGTTAATGTCTTTTCATTCATTCAAGTGTCACAGTTGAGGAAAGCTGTGTTAAGTTGTGTTAAATTGCCTTTTCTGTATTGTTTTTACTTAACTTTACATTTGGGCCACCAAAAATGTACTTTGCCACCAAATGTAGGGGCTCGGTGGGCTGTGGGGCCAGTGCTCACAAATATTAGCGTCTATCCATGAAATGTAAGGTGATTAACAGTGCAGGTAGTGCAAATGTAAGATGATTAAACAAAGACAGTGCTAGAATAATGATACTGTGGATAATATACATAAAATATAATTAAAGACAAATGCATAAACAAACACTATGCAGTCATTTCTCCCCCCAATTAATAGTTACATTACATTACATTACATTTAGCAGACACTTTTATCCAAAGCGACTTCCAAATAAGAGCTTTACATAAAGTGCCTAGAACCATGATCAAAAACAACAAGATGTCTCATCAAACTTGTAAGGGCTGGTGATGAATCACAAGTGCTATAAGTAAGTACATCGCTGCCAATGGCAGAATCCAAAAGAGCATTAAAT
>JAVQJD010062574.1:10000-16549 GCA_036023655.1 Nannoperca australis | reverse complement strand
ACAAAAATTAGATCATGAGTATGAAATGTTAAACAAACCAAAGAGGGGGTAATTGAATGAAGCAGGGAATAAACAAGACTTGTGTTCCTTCTTCCAAATGGAAAATTGTTTTGGTACTTGATTTACCAGCACAGCAACACAACATCCCTAGATGTTTGAGGAAAAACAACGTTTGTGTGTGTGTGTGTGTGTGTGTGTGTGTGTGTGTGTGTGCACTGATGCCTTAGGGACTGCAGGTTACACACTCTTCTTTCCACTGTGTACCTCAGCGGGCATTCAGCGTATGACAAACACACAGACAAAGTGCAAGGTTTGAGCAAGCACTTTTCTTTATTATGCATACAAACAAATCTACTAAATCAAATATGAGTTGTGCCAAGAATCACATTAAATATTGCACTTGTTCTTGCAGCAAAAGAGCATCAGACACACATAGATCAGAGAAGACTAAAAATCTCCCCTACCACCTCACTTTTTGCCTGCTTGTCTTTCTATTCTTCTTCATTTGGGCCTTCAAGTCCTGAGCCTGTGGGTGTGTGTCACATTTGTGAAGGCCCACTGCTTGAACGACTTCCTGCTCCCTCCGGCCTTAAACCAAATGTCCCCACCAAACCCGACCGTTGAATCCCTTCCCTGCCACATGGGTCACAAATTAACAGCTTGCTCTGCCACACAAGAGCATCCCCGGAGCGCCTGGTAAATGGAGCACGAGCCGAGGCAGTTGAGCTGCTGGGTGGAAAAGGTGTGAGGAAGCACAGTAGTGGGTGGTGATGTCACCCCTGGAGGGATGGTTGTCATAGTAATGATGGATGTACAGTAAGTCTTAATGACGAGGATCAATTTAAATTCTTCTGTGTGGAAGAGGCATTTTATCTTTCTCTGCTTCTCTTCCTTTTCTTTGCTAATCTTGTTTAAATCTTTATTATACACCTTTTCTTTATCAACATGTTATCAAACTCAGCATCTTCTTCATTATCATCATCATCATCTTCACTTGTCACATCTTAATTTCCTCCTCATCCTTCTTCTCATTCTGTTTCTTGGTCCCTGTGTCTCAGCTGTCCCGCAAAAAGCCAAAAGGATTTTTAACAAACACTCACAGGCCGAGGAGCAAAGTTCACAGGGCTAGACACTCTGCTTTAAAGTTACACCTGCCAATAAGTGGGTGCTGTAAACACTATCTTTAACTTAGCACACACACACACACACACATTTGGCCCCACTATCTAACTGAAAATCAGAGCCACTGATACAGAGACTGAGAGCACACGTCACACAGTGCCTAGTCCAAGCTCTATCTCTGAATGGAGCGACTCCAGACTACATGGTCCCTGTATTATCTTATTGGTTTAACATTAAGCAAACTGTGGCAGCACACCAGACCACCAGCTATTGGTTCCTCTTTGCTTTATCATTTTTCTATTTAATCTCCTTTCCTTCTGCTATCTTGAAGGGAGCTATTAAAGATGCATCTTTCTTATTTACAACTGAACCAAGACAGAGTGTGTGCGTCTATGTGTCTACATGTATTTAGGTACCTTTACTTAAATGATCTCAGGAGGACCAGAAGAAAAGGAGAAAATCTGTTTTAATAATAAGATGAATTGTCTTTTATTGTGTTTTTTGTCATGTTTGCCCCAAAGCAATAAAGTGATGAAAAGACAGGAATCACAATTTAAGTAAAGTAAAAGAAAACAAAATGCTCCATTCACACATACATATAGCCTTTTAAAATGTGTAAATAAGGTCAAATATGAGATTTTACATGAATTGAAATAGAGCTTTACTCCCAATGTCTGGGGAAAAAAACAGAAGAAACTGCCTCTTTATTTCATAACCGGAAACAGCACATACTTATGTTGACACATCAGTGTACCACAATACAAAACAATGGCTGAATGAATGGACTGTTTTTGGACTATTATTGGAGTAACTGGTCCTAGTGGGTAGCAGATGCAGGACAACCTCCCCACCATGTAACAATAGCTCCCAGTTCATGCTGTCCATCCATCTGTATTTGTCCAATACAGTAAAGAATCACTGCAGGGAAACCAACTGGCATTCTTCTGTTGTCTATTGTGATGAAACTATCACAGGAATGGATCACTAGGAAGACAATCCAACCTAATTCTCTGATCCCAAACCAAAAAGAAGGCCAGGAATGGACTTTGATTGATCAAGGAACAAATGGACCAGATTCTCCCTGCCTGCTTTTCTCTGCATAGACTAGCATCTGAATGGCTAACTCAGTTAATTTCCGCGGCCTGTGGCTTCATCCCTGTCAAAGTCTGATAGAGTGGCTGGTTTCAGTAGGTGTCTCGTAATGACCAGGGGGTTCATACATGCTACCGCTGCTGCTGTAGGTCTTCACTGCTGTCTCTGAGGTGAGTGAATGCGGACCCCCCAGTAGAGGTGAAGGCACATCATACATTCCTTTGTCTACAAGGAGATTACTTATCACTGCAGTGACACTGCACGCCTGTGGGTCACACACGTTCGCATCAACCCCTGGAGGTGTATACATCTCTCTCAATAAGTTACCCTGATGCCTTTATTTCTATATGTACAACTCAACATTTACTAGTTTAAATCGTTGTGAGCTGAGTGATATAGATTCTGAGTTGAAACCTGTCATGAATAACAGTAGGCTTTAGGTTTACTCTCAGGCATCAAACACTCAATGCCCCCAGAGGTTTTATAATCTCAACAGCCTGAAAACAGACTGGAGGAACACTGACTCAAATAGATATTTTACAGACATAGAGAAGCAGCAGCTGTATTTGTTTTCTGAAAAAAAAAGTTTCATAATTAATAAAATTAGTAAGAAAGACTTACTGTGCACCCCAGTAGTTACAATGGGGTAATAAATGTGTGTTTAGGACTGATCTAGAAATAAATAACACTGTAGGTGCTTTTTTATTACCCGATACACATTAAATAATTACAGGGGACAAACTGGTGACGAACAAGTTTAGCCCGTAGTCCTTTCACAATGGCTTTGTCACAAACAAAAGTCAAACTACTTGTAGTACTTTCACTCAGTTCAACAAAACAGCAAGAAACTATGAGCATACAAGTCACTAGATGCTTACGACATTACGTTATCTTTGGTCATGTATAAAACATCAAATAGCATAACATAGATCCATTCAAAGTCAAGGACACAAGACTACTATGTATGAGGCTTGGGTTATAATTAACAAGCAGGCAACTACATCCTAACAGCGAATTGTACCTGCATGGTAGAGTTATTTTGTGTTGTTGACTTGCTGGCCTAGCATAGTTCAGAGCTCAATGGTATAGTTCCCACACAAATGTGAATTCTGCTTCAGTTTTATTGTCATTTTATCGCCTTAACCAGGGCATGAAACTAACTTTTTTATGAATAACACACAAAGGCAATATTATTTATTTGAGCTTATGTTGCTATTATAAAATGTCAAGAATTTACAGACTTCTTAGCCACAGACAAAATGTGGCTGAAAGCAAGTGTTAATTCCAAGCCCTGGTCAGAACATTAATACATATATACAGTACCAGTCAAAAGTTTGGAAACACTTTCCCATTTAAGTGAATGGGAAAGTGTGTCCAAACTTTTGACTGCTACTGTATTGGATATAAAATGGGCACTACAAACGAAAACATTTTAATCGTGTCTTCAGTCCAGTTGTAGTCAACACGTTTAATAGTTTGCATCAATAGACACCACTTGTTGCTCTGAAACAGCTGTGATCCTGTCGGAATCCGTAGAATTTGAGTCTGCTGTTGGAATATTGATTCGGACAACCGAACAGGCAAAAGCCAGACATATTGATGCAGGTAACACTTTCAATTAAATGTTTAAAGCTAAATCATCTGAGTCGAGGATGTAGGTCTGGGTGGTGCACATATTTTTGATGACGTTGGCTGTAAAAGGCTCTATAGGTAATACTATTTTATGGCCTGCATACCCAATATTTACTTTGTAATGACCTTTAAAAAGGAGTACCTACCAAGCAACGTATATGCATCTAAGCAGCCAAACAGGATGTATGAGTCACAGAGAAGCTTGCATGAATAGGACTATTATATATTTGTTGGATGCTGATTTGAATGGGTTAGTTAGTATAATGACCACAGGTTGGTGTGCTCTCTACCTGTCTGCTGGCTGGTAGAGCCCCAGCATGGACTCTGTCCAGAGAATGGGGGTGGAGGGTGGAGTAAAGGGAAGAAGGGTTCCACCCTTTATTGCCCATAAAGTGCCCTTGTTTGCAGTAAAAAGCGCTCGACACCTGCCGGGATGTTGACTCAAAATCTTTATCACCAATATCTAATCGCTTGCCTTCTCCCTCTGATAAATGGGCTCATGTTGGAATTTTACCCCTCTAACTAAAAGACACAGGTGTGTGTGTGTGTGTGTGTGTGTGTGTGTGTGTTTGACAGATAGAGAGGATATCTGAGGACCTGTGCATTTATTCACTTATGGTTGACATGGTTAATGCTTAAACATGTGTAGGTCTGTGCACTGATGCCTGTGTGTTTACTTGTGGATCCTCTAAACCTGAGGAGGCCATGAACCTGGACAGGAAATAAAGAGGAAAGAGTGAATGGGGTTGTTATCTGACAAACTGTGATTAATGGTGAACAGAGCCGACCTGCTGCCACACGCCATCGAAATTAACTGAAAACCCCTACACACATGCACAGAAATTCAAAGAAAGATAGGCTGTTTATGCTTATTATGACATGGATAATTAAACTGAACGAATGTGGTGAGTCACTGCTTTCTTTATGTTTCTTTCTTTCTTTGTTTCTCTTCAAGAAATGCCTCTGACAGTCGCAGGCTGACAGTTTCTTTTGATCAATAACAATGATAAGTCTTTTTGGGTGTTCTGTGTGATGTGAAATACTAAGATCTTACACACTTCAAAGTGTTAGGATTACACTCTTTGCTTCTGTTAATCCCAGGAGTCACATGACAAAAACTGTCTGTCCTGTTTGGTTGGGACGGCATGTTACCGCTGGCAACAAAAACACAGGCAGGAGAAAGCCAAGCGTTGTCTACCTGAGTCTAAATATTGACTCTGAGGTCTGTCATTGCGTCCAGTTTTGCTTGAATGATATTCACACAAAAACAAGGTGATTCAAAATAAAAGCGCTGCACTTCAGGGAAGCCATTACAAAAGTTCACTGATGAATACTCAGTATGTCTAAAGCACAGTGTCATTAAGACCAAACATCACCCAGAAACCCTTCATAGGCATGCACCTCCATCTGCAGGTACAGACAATAAGCTGGTCAGGTTTGGAGGAGTGACAGTAATTGTGATGTGCAATGTCGGTACCACAGGCACATGGCAACACAATGTGGTTCAAGGACTCCAGGATAACCTCAAAGTCTAGGATGTGTGTGTGTGTGTGTGTGTGTGTGTGTGTGTCATAGGTCCGCACATGTAAAAAGTGACACTGTCAGTAGAACTAAAGTCTCACCACACCCAGGGGTGCATGTTATAATGGTCCAAATACAATGTGAACAGACTCCCACACAGTCACAGAAACACACACACACACACACACACACACATTCACTAACAGGGATACACACATAGCGACTTGCACCATCTGAAAGGGTAAACTGCAGTCTAAGTCCAGTTGTGGACTGTACTGTAGTGTATTCCATTTTGTGCTACTCACTTCTGCTTCACCACATTTAAGAGGAAAACGTTGAACTTTTAATTCTGCTACATGTATTTGACAGCTATACTCATTAAATTAAGACTTTACATACAAACATATGATTACATTGTAAGATGTAATGCATTGTTAAACTAAAGTACTTAAAATGAGCTTAAACCTCCAACTTTTCTAAATGCATCAGTAATAACAATCCAATAGTTATGTATATTAATATACCCTCACAGGGGCAAATTTTATGCAGATTGAGTACTTCTACTTTTAATAATTTAAATACATTTGCTTATAATACTTAAGAAAGTTTGTACATGCTAATAATGACCATTAACCCACTCAATCATTGCCTTTACTGCCTAAAGACAATCACTCTTCCTTATAGTTTGGCACAAATTACACCTTTACAATGTTTGAATGAAATCTCTCTTTAGTGGCTTTATGTGACCCCTTATTACCTTACCTGTACTAAGAGGTGTTTGCTTGCTTATCTGTGCGTATTGTAATTGAAGGAACCCAACAAATGAAAGTGAAGTAAAATGGATAAATTATTAGGTAGCCCACCTACAGTGCAGGTGAGTACACACACATATCATCTAAATGGTCAGCAGAGCCGTCACTTAACAATAGAAGCTGTTCTGAGGCCCAGCTAGTGCTGCAACTGGAGGGAGACACATACTGATAGTAAATTACCTGATAAAGAGAGAGAGAGAGAGAGAGAGAGAGAGAGAGTGAGAAAAGGGGAGAGAAGGAAGACCTCCTACCAACAAGGCCACACAGGATCAGCCACATTTTGCTAATGTATCTGACCCACAGTCGGCTTCCATTTGTGTTTGTTTGTTGGGGCGGGGGTTAACACATCGAAATGCCAGTGATAGCAGTG
>JAVQJD010062574.1:0-7500 GCA_036023655.1 Nannoperca australis | reverse complement strand
AGAGCACAAGTTGAATAAGAAAAGAATTAGAAAAGTAGCAATATAGTAAGAAAAAAAAAGTTCTTTGCTAGTAAGTAAAGTAAGTAAGTAAAAGCATTAAAACGTTTACTTAAGAATAAAAGTAATTAACTATATTGTCAGCAAAATATAATAAGTCTAGCTCATTATTCAGGCAGAATTGCCGTCCCATTTTTACATTATACTGTATTTTATACTATTGGATTGTTATCTCAGGTGCATTAAGCAATATTTTACTGTTGTAGCTGATCAAGATGGAGCTCATTTGAAGTATTTTATTGTTGGGTAGCAAAAATGCATATTTTATAAGTTGATCATATTATCTGCAAAGTAACCTGGAATTATAGCTGTCAAGTAAATGTAATTTGGTAAAACATACAGTATTCCTCATCTGCAAGTCTTAAATAGCATAACATTTAAATACTCAAGTTAGTATCTGCTTTAATTTTATGTACTTAGTAATGTTCTTCCAATACATGTGAGGGATTCAAAAAGAGATCAAAGAGGGTAAGAGAAATATCACTTCACTGAATCACCTTTACTTGATTTCTTTTTATGCTAAATCCTGCATGTGCACTCATGTTTCCATTCAGAGTCCTTACGCACAAACCTTTCATGACCAGAAGCAAGAGTACACTAAGCTTTGATAGCATAAAGAAGGCACTTCCATTGTATCATGCAGAGATATTCACAAGATGTATAAAAGAAAATATTTAAGTGTCCTACTGTCTGTCTGTCTGAATCAAACAATAGAAGAAAGAAGCATGTGATCCGAAGCTGAGGGCGATGCGTGTCAGAGGCTGATGAAGCCATGTTGTGTCACTGTGAACAGGTTCTCCAGGGGCAGGCTCCAACCTGCTGAGAACCCGAGGACATGAATCTGTGTGTGTGTGTGTGTGTGTGTGTGTGTGTGTGTGTGTGGACGGACATCACTTGTTTGTGTGACAGAGCAGACAAGTGGTTTTCTTTGTTAGAGGTGCGACCTCTGACATGCAGATAATCATAAAATTTGAACAATAACCCACAAATACACAAACTTTGAGACATCTTAATGTACTGTTGAGTGAAGGAATGCACCTGATCTCAACAGAAACGTGGGTGAAAGCTATTTAAACGCACACACGTAGACAAAAACACGCGCACACACAGCAAGCCCACACATAACATGTTTTTAGACATTAAAAGGGAGTTACAGTTTTTCTCTTTGATGACATAATATATCATGTCTTAGAGGCAATACTGTTGTTGTAGAGTTTGAATGAAGCAACAGTTGAGTGTTGCAGCCAATGTGAAAGTGTCTTAAGATGCAGGTCCTCTAATGGTCCCAAGATTCTGGCTCAAAGAAAATTTGGATTGTATCAAAGTGATGGGGCAAAACTCCCAACTTCTATCTAGCAATAAAAAGTCAACAAGTGTGGTCTGAATGTCTTCTGACGTGCGTCTGTGCTGGTGTGCTGGTGTGCTGTAAGGATTGTGATCGATCGGTACAAAAGCGTAGCAAAAATGAATAAATGTATCATGTAAATGTAAACACATGCATGTTTTGGGGCTATGTGACAGGTGTCTCAGTCTGTCATGTTTCAGCTGTGATGGTTGCTTCTTGCTTATCCCACCACAGCTCGAGCAAGGTTTCACCGCACTGCCCAAATTTGGATTGGTCATCAGTATACGTAATCTAAATGATAGATATAGTTGCAGAAAAGTACCATTCTCACTGTCGTGGGTAATTTGCCTATCCTCATTTGCACACTAAAACAAATCCTGCTTTTCCCTCTTACCCATCACTAACCATTGTCTCCATCACTAACTTGGTTCTCATGACTCCAAAACATGTTTTCCTCATCTGCATGCAGTTGCATGTCTGTAAGTCTATCCTGCATTTAAAGGTATCAATATGTGCCATTGTTTTGATAGTAGCACCAGTCAATGATCCCATCATTGTGACCATCATCCTCTTTCTTACACCTAGCCGTGGACACAGCTCTTCCCTCCCAGCCAGCCCACACAAGTTAAACAAATTCTCCCTCTCTAGCTCTGTACAAGCAGCCCACTCCAGGCTGCAGGCTGCAGTCTCTCTGAACCACCATTACAGTCATTAGGCAAGAATAAGCTCTGTATCACAGGAGTCCACCAACATCCAGTTTAACCCAGCACAATTAGCACATCCGTTGGAGTAGAATTACCCTGTAAAACGAGAATGCTCTGGACAAAAGAGGCAGGAGAGTTGGAGTTGAAAAAAGAGGGTAAGTGTGAGGCAATGGGGGAGAGAGAGGAGGAGAGGAGAAATAAGGGAGGACAGGGAGAGATTAAAATTGTTTGAATTGAGTCCACGCTCGCCCCATTCATTTGGTATTCTGCTCAAATCAGGGCTTTTGTTCAGGCTGGCGTAAAGTAGTGTCAATCATCTCGACCCGGTTTTCTAGAATGGGGAAATGTATTATGAATTTGCTCCTGCAAATAATGAGGACTACTCCCTGCCTGCTCTCCCTTTTCCCTCCTCCTTCTCCCCCCGAGCCACCTCTCCTCTTTCCCCTTTGCCTCCACCCCCATATCAATGCTGCAGAATAGGCAATAGGGAGTGAAGTTAGCAATCTCAGGGCCACTCGCACTCTGGACCCACATCAAAGTGACAGAGACGTCCAATCAGATTTGTCTTACAGGCATTACATGATGAATATGGTGCGGCCGTAGCACAAAAGCGCCTTTGTGTCTCCTCGGAGCAGAGACTATTCACAGCCCGCCACAGCCAGCCAGAGTGGAAGTAAATGGCCAAAAGGGCCCAGGCCAAAAAAAAGCACCCAAACTTGTGCAGCACAATGGCCCATGCAAATCACAGCCCCCGCCACCTCCACCCAACCACCCGTCCCCACCTCTTCCATCCCTCCACCCTTCAGGCCTGAGCTTGGTTCCTCCTCGGCTGGGTCGTCTGAAGTTTAGGGCCAATTCACATAAATACAGAGGTGTCAGTTAAAAGTGCTGAGCTACAGGCATTCAAACAGTCATCTGAAAAGAAAAAGATTTCTTTCTTTTAGAAAGACAGAAGAAAAACACTAGTCAAATGGCTGACTTTTTTGTCAGAAAGTAAGAGTGACTTGGTGGCTGTGAACAAGTCTTTTGGTGTGGGGAAGAGGATTTCCAGCACATTGGAGTGGCCCTATGACATTTGCTTGCATTGAGAGAAGTGATCAAATTAAATGTGATGGGCCCATTTTGGCACCGAGCAAGGACTTGCATTGAGCCACGTATCTATTCAACACAGTGATAAACAACACCAAATGAGTAGATATTCAGTTCAACAGCTAACTCACTCTCTATAGTACACATCCCACTCCATGAGTGGAAAACCTTTGTAATGAAGTCTGAATCTGACTGAAATTAAACTATCAAGAACATTCAGTTTAAAGGTCTACTTCAATAAGACAGATATTAGCATCTGCGCTGGTTCAAATGTCAGCTCCTGCTGTGCCTTCTCTTCTTGCTTTTTAAAGAAAGTCTCACAAGTAAAACTACTTGCTCTATGAAGAAGACTCTTAAGCAGCAGCCACAGCTGATTTAGTGAGGAGAGAAGAGACATGAAGCTTTAAATCCAAAAGGCCTTTATTATTATGGCTCGGAGCCAATGTGACCTGCAGTGAGTGACCATATCTTCTATCAGGGCAAAACAAGGAGTAGTAGCAGCAGTGATAAGTGCAAAATGCCTGGTGCTTCGAGGATCTTCCCAGGACCTTACTCAATCAATAGCCAACAGATTTGTCTCTAAATCAGCTGCACGTCCCTATGTGTGTGTGTGTGTGTGTGTGTGTGTGTGTGTGTGTGTGTGTGTGTTCAGCATGTTATCCGTCTATGTTACATATAAACGTGTCTGTGCTTCTGCTTAAACATTAACACCTCTGTAAGCATTGCTCAAGGTTGTGTGCCATCTCTTCATTCATCTACATCGCGGCTCTGTCTCTCATTCCTCCTCTGTGTGAAGCGTATTTATCGCAGTTGCATTCTCTGCCGCTGTCACTCAGATCAGTATTTGAAAGAGAAAGCATAGGTTTGCGTGCTGTTTTATTATTTGCATTAGTTTAAAAATCTTTCTGCAGCGATAATGCTAATGCTGTCGTGGAGTGATTTAATTCAAGTACGCTATTAACTCAAAAGAGACAAGTTGTAGGGTTTTAAGGAAAAAGTCATTTAAGTGTAGATTAATTATATAAATGATGAAGACAGTTGTGATTGTGGTCTGGTTTTCCCATGTTATAAGCCCAGTAGCTGACTTGTTCTGCAGTTCCAGATGCACCTGTTGCTCTGCAGGTTGATGTGACTCTGAGCTGTGATTGGATGAGAAAAGCACTCACATCTTCCAGGTACTGAATCCTAATTGTTTTAGTTTCGGTTCAATTTAAAATATGTAGTTATTATAATCCCAATAATTTCAGAAGTTATGATCAGGTCTTGTGACTTAAAATGAGTCAAATGCATTTCCTACTGAGTATTCACTAAACGCATCAACGTTTGTGAAGAAAAATGGTTAGCTTAAAAAAACTTCTGTGTTTTGTCATTTATGTATGTCAGATAAGTCACTATTCTCACAAAAGTGTCAACAACAAAGCAACCATGAAGGGTTTCCACTTCAGCCCATACCCTTGGTGCAAGTCACCACAGCAAATGTGTCACCCAGAAGTGTTGTCCAACATAAACAACACCTTCACTTTTGAAAAAATATGTTACTGTTACTGAACAAAACATTAGCAGCTGGGCCACTGAATGTTTTCACAAAATACATTTTTATTTATTTTTTCTTACCGGTAACGTTTAGCATATACTTTGAAAATGAATCTAATTTCATTGTGTTATGAGTGGCAGTTTGACTGTTATCATGTAAATATTGTCTACCTCTAAAATGATTCATGTTGTGAGGCATACACTGATAAACGTTTTTGTCCTTTTCTTTTTTTTTTTTTGCTGATGGGGTCAAAACATAAAAGCAACGAAGGTTGACCACCAACGCGCAATTTACGCACACGCTACAATAATGGCCTCATGTTCATGAAAAATGACTTCGTTTTTCAATTTCACTCTGATTACTGCATTCACAGCAACAGATGACCCCTCACCACCCCAGTCTTGGCCAATTTGGCCCTATATTATGGTCTAGATATGTGCGCATTTGGCGTTTCCATGGTTTACGCATGCATTATGGCTTTGCACACGAAAACGCATGCATAAATGATCTGCATGTGATTGATTATTCATCATTGGATAACGCCAAAATGAACATCGCCCGTATGTATTGTCAAAGTGAAAATGAGCCACGGACAAAATGACATGAATAAATCCTTTTTCACCCCTGCTCCTCCCTGTGTATGGCTGATGATAAAATTGCATATCCATCTTAGGAGGACAAGAGACAAGCGTTAACTTTCACTTTGTGCCCTGCCCTCTGCCTGACACTGAAGGACATCAGAAACACCATTTCAGCCGTATAATAATGGAGCAGCGGGGCATTTTGCGCCCAACATTGATTTGTCTTTTTGAGTCCCAGTGACGTAGAATGTTTTAAAGCAGAGCGTAATTAATGTCATTTATCACTTGTTTGATTTTGTCGCTGCCTTCACCGACAGGGCTCGCATACGCGAGCCATTAACCAATGGGAGCGCTGGAGCTTTTGTCACCGACTACAGGCACGTGGCTTACACCTGCAGGCTGAAGCGCGCGCGTGTGTGTGTGTGTTAGAGAGAGAGAGAGAGAGAGAGAGAGCGTGCATATGCATGTGGCACACTTTCAGGTGCAGGGGAAATAAAACACTCCACATATCTTTCAGTCTGTTACTTTCTGGTAAGATTTCAAAAGTCCAGAAGTGAAAGTGCAGTTTCGACCTACCACTATCGCTCATATTATTTTTATTGCTGGATTAATGTTGGCTGATATAATATATTGTTGTTTTTGAATGTATTATGACTATAAGACCAGCTTCAATCAGCCTCTCTTGTTCCCAATTTTCCATTCCCACAGAGAGCACCAGGTGAAATTAAACTCGTTTTTTCTCGTTCTGCCTCGCTGGATTTGGCATCAGTGTTTAATTACAATAGAAGATCTTCCATAATTGACATAATGAGGCGCAAAGGCGCACACAATAGTGCTCACAATGTGGTGTTGTGCTCCCCATTTTGCAGGAGATGGGCTTTCTGATTTGGGCTGTGTGCGCCATGAAAAACACAGTTGGGGATACGACTAGTCTACAACCCCAGGTTTTATTTAGATTGATCTCAATCGGGCAATAAGAATTTTGACCTGTCTCATTGTCTTGCTGACTTTCCCCGGGCCGTATTTCAAAGTGTCTAAACCCTTTGAGAGGAGTGAATTGCGCCCCCCCTTCCCCCTCCCTCTCTCCCTACGCTCCAGGCCCTCTGGGCTATTGGTTAAAGGCAGAGATGCAAAAGAAACAATGCAATGCATGAAACGTAATATTAATCTCCCCGTCCTGAATGCAGACAAAGCGCTGTAGAAGGTGCACGTCTATAATGGTTATTGAGTGCTCACCCAGCTGCGCGATATTCCCCCGTGTGCCCAACCAAGTCGGGAAAAGGTCACGCAGGGACTTTGAATAGAAGAGAAGCTCCCTAGTTTGCTCAATTACCGCCGCAACTAACACACCCCTCAAACACACACACACACACACACACACACACACACACACACAAACAAACACACAAACACATTTGAGCATAAATGTGTGCAGAATCAGCTGAAGAACCAAACCATAACAAAAACATATAATATAAATAGATTCATATTTATTTATAAAACTCGTTTTGCACAAAATATATCTGTTAAAATCGAATATTTACATTTTAGGCTACGGGAACCGGAGAACAAGTGCATACATTAATAAAGGTCTCCTTACCACCTATTTAAACAACAACAACAGTCTGTCACAGGTAGTAGCCTTGATATTGCTTTCCAGTCACACAACTCACGCATGCCAACTCACTGCCTCACTGACAGCTGGTTCAGGAAACACTGTCAGGGAACGTGAATGTTGTTCAAGAACATTGTTTGTTTGACTCAATGTACAAAAATATGTCTTCGTGTTAAAACAATTCGTTGTATGATACAATTTATTTTATAAAAAGTGTTGGGGGGGGGGCATGTACATCACGAAAAAGTCTGTTGACGCATCATCTTCGTTGACGTCTTCCAACAGACGTGGCAGCACGAGGAAGGCAGTCCTGCTCTGACGACGCACACGTCAAACAACCCGCAGCACCGTCTGCAGAGCCTGCTGTGTCGCGTAGTAATTGCACTTATTCAAACATCACATCAACAGTTCTTTACTTCCACGCGTCAACGCGACGCCGGGTCCGACCTCCCTCCTCCTCGCGGGGACTTCAGGGCGACTGTTTGTGCTCCGTGCAACGACAGGCTTCCTCTCTCTCTCTCTCTCTCTCTCTCTCTCTCTCTCTCTCTCTCTCTCTCTCTCTCTCTCTCTCTCTC
>JAVQJD010062561.1:0-30124 GCA_036023655.1 Nannoperca australis | reverse complement strand
AACGTTGGGTCTTTGTGTGTGTGGAAGTTGGTCTCGACCGGCTCCGTGTGATTGAGTGCCCTGAGATAACTTTGTTATGATATGGCGCTATATAAATAAAATTGAATTGAATTGAATTTGGTCACTTGGGGGCAGCATAAGAAGCTGTAAACACAACAATGATATATTATCTTCTTCATATATTATATTCTTATAAAGTTGTTTTGGCTAATGCAGTAGCAGGCATATGCGTATTTACACATCTAGCAGACACTGAGCAACATTAATGTGGAGTTCAGGTGACTTGACAAATTTAATATTTACTCTCCTTTTAGCTCCCTTTTGGTCTCCACCAATTCCTGAGGGAAATATCTGGCTATGTGCTAAATGTTCCCCTAAGCAAGTTGCTAGCAGCTAACATTGCCTGTCTGAGGAGGTAGTACATTAGTAGTAGTAGTATGCAGTACAGTTTGATTTTTAGAGCTTTTGTTTTTGCAGAGAACAGCTGCCTGCTGCTGCTGGAAACAAAATTGATGATAGTGGCGAGACTAAAAAGGGGGTAAAAGGCTCCGTAGAGCTGAAGTTCAGAGTTGGGAGATAATTCTCTGCAGGTTTGTCACTCTGAGCAACCCCTTTCACAGCGACCCATTGTTAATGTGTATGTTGATTAGTGTAACTTTAACAAAGAAGAGAAATGGGTATGAATGTACAGCAGCCAATCAGCACATTGCTTTATTGGTCTAAAAAAGACTTTGAAGTTCAGTTTTATGAAATGTATTTGCATTTTGCAAGCCATTGTAATCAAGAGTTAAATGCAGTAGTGTCTTAATCAAGAACTGACATTAGCCACTATGAGCGCATGAACCTGAGTTCTTTTGATTGGTCAGGTCAGGTCCTCTCCCACCACAATCACACAGCTATTTAATGGCCTCAGCATTTGCTTGATTTGGACAGGCTCGAATGATTCAAGACCTTTGGGATGCTGATTTGACCTTTTCAATGCTGTTTCACCAGAGAGTAAATGCTTGGAAATCAGAAAATTTGTCCCGGCGTAATACAGTTGATACAGAACAATATATCGCCTTGATGTGACCATTCATACGTTCAAACAGGCCTTAGCTGAAATGGATCATTGCCAAATATCTGGAAGAGGACTCTTTTTTTGTCCATTAAACAAACTGGAAGTTGGTTAGAGATTAAGATCAACATTGTTACTTATGAGCCACACAATGGATCAATACCAAGCTCTAAGCTATGTCCACCTCGGAGGTAGTGGGAACTATTTGAGTCTCGAAAAGGCTAACTGTGACAAAAAAACGTTCCCATGGCCATTTTAACACCCACACTATAGATGAGACTGCAATGCAACCACAAGACATGTTTTCAGTAAGGTAAAACACAGTTAAGAGTCTACAGCTATAATAGCAGCTCAGTGAGACACAGTGGTGCTTTGAGCTAAATGCTAACATTAGCATGCTCACAATGACAATGCTAACATGTTTAGCATGTTCAACATCTTTGTTTAGTTGTTGATTTGATCATAAACTCAGGCAATAACTAAAGTCAGTAGGATATATCATGTGGGAGCCATGAATGTCTGTATAATATTTTAAGTCAATCCATGACGTTGCATTGTGGACCAAAGTGGTGGACTGACCTACGTTATCACCCATTGCATGGCTAAACGTTATCAAAATCGAAGCAGCAGAGGCAAAGATATCCCGACTTTAAACTCCCAAAATACTGGATCTGTGGTATTCCTCATGATGAGCAAAGTCCCCTAAAATTCACCTTTAATTATGTTTCTGGAAGACATACAAATTGATTTGGCCAATTCAGGCTACTGAGGTCTGTTATTAGCTCGAGCTGAAGTTCAGAAGGTATTTTTGCAAAGAATGAGGGAGGGGATGAAGCTCAGTGAAAGTGCAAATTTAGCTTTATGCTGAACCTGTGACAGATGTGAGTCACTTGTAAATCAGCACCAGAAACTGTGATCAAATATTTTTAAGGATGCTTACAAATACAAATTATAAATTAGGCTAATTTACTGACTAATCAGTTCAATTCAAATATGATTACATACTGCAGTCCATTTGCTCATTAGTAAGCATTTTGTGAAATTAGCATCTTAATTTGAAACATATCCTCAACCTTAATTCAGTTAAGACTTCCTCTCCATCAGTAGAAAACGATACACACACTCTTCTGAGCGTTTGCCAGTCAAGTTTTATTTCATCTTTGAGAAGAAAAAAAAAAGAGAGAGAGAAAAGAAAGTTTGGTCTTTGTAAACATCTACATCGTTTTTCATGTCATGTCATTTTCAGCGTTTAAAAATACTTTACTCTTTACTACTATGTTTCCAACATCAACAACAATGAGTTTAATTCATGCATCGACACACTCATGGACTGAATGATATGAAGAAATGCACGCGTCCCCACACACACACACACACACACACACAATAAAAAGGATAAGAGCACACTTGTAATTTGTTACTGTGCTAATCTGCTGTTCTACTCTCTGAGGGCTTTTTTCTTTTTACAAAACAAATCACCAAAACAACACAAAACAATGGAAACAAATGCAAAAAAAGTACAATAATATAACAACAATAAAATAAATTGAAAAATTAAAATACCAGATATTTATATCAAAAGCACTTTGTGACCTCATAAATAGGGCTGTATGATATATTAATAAAATGAGTATAAATTGATAAAATATCTAAATATTTATAAGGTAGAGAGCAACAGAGTGACTAATACTATAGGGAGAGGGAGAAAAAGGTACAAAATAAAGAAACACTGATAAATAGATAGTGGCTGATTATAACAAGTCTGGGGGCTTAAAACTCTCTCATACACACACACACACACACACACACACACACACACATACAACAGCATTGAAGAAATTACCGTATCATTGTGTGATTCATCAGAGCTGTAGCTAACAATGAGGTCATGTCCTTGGCATTTTTTCTGGAAATTTGGGCTTTTTACAAATTGAGGGAAGTGACATTCAACAATTAAAATCAGGAATGGTATCATTGGACTCAATTTATTTTATTGCTAGAGCTGATATTGGTACCAATAGGATACCTTAGGGTGTTAACATGTGTTAACTGTTTTTAAATTTAATAGAATGATCAGTGCTGAATAAATAAAATACATATTTTTAAAAAAACAGAATAATAAAGAAGAATTTAGGTGGGATATGTTGAGGGATTTGGACTCTGAGGGACAAATCTGCAGCTACTTGCATTAACAATGCAGCCAGCCTCCAGGTTTACTGGAATATAAAGGAATATAAACAAACAATTAATCTTTAGATTTCAAACTCTATCTCTCTCTCACACACACACACCACACTTCTTCAAGCAAAGCACAACCACCTATTCCCAGTCTTGATCAGCAGCCAGATCTATTATATATCTAATCTTATTCAACAGGCACACACACACACCTGGTGAGGGAGAGCAGGTACAATCTACCTGCCTCTCTCGCACTGTCACACACACACACACAAACACACACCACAGTCCGAATCCAATTTCCAGGCATTGTTACTATGGGTCAGGTTGGCATTCTAATTCATTAATCTAGCGTATGGGACACACAGGGCGAGCCCTTATGAAGAGATTACAGCACCAACCCACACACACACTCACATAAAGGCACATATACGCATGCAGATGTACGCACAATGGACACACATGCAAATAAGTAGGAGGCACAGCGAACATAAAGCAAAAGAAACATGTTAAAAAAAGGAACATGTGATGAGTAAAATGTTCAAATTCACTAGCAGAGAGAAAAAAATGAACAAGAAACTATATCGTCATATTCACTAGAAGAAGGGCAAGCAGACAAAGTGAGAAACATCAAACGAGAATACACACACACACGTCTCACGCATGCCAGCAACAGTCAAGAAGACAATGGCTTACAGATAGATGGTCGCTAAGCAACAGGCAAGAGACTAAAAATATGGTTGCATTTTTTCACTCACTAAGAAAGCATACACACTCACACTCAGCCGTCCTCCAGCAAGGCTTATCAACCTTTAAAAAGCCTACATTTCTAAATCTGTCCCAGGATTCTTATGTTCCCGTGGCGTCAGCAGCACTATTATCCTGCCCACTCATTCTGGAACTGGCAACTGTTGCAGAAGCTCAAGTCATTGAGAAACAGCGTTTGGCCCGGCATGCGTCCTGACGTGTCAGCGGGCCAGGAGCTGTGCCGACGTGCCAGTCATGTCAACGCTGGCAACTGGCTGATGACCTTCGCTGTGGTGGGTTTACGCCTACGTTTCAGCGCGCTACAGAAATGACTACCGGAGACAATGAAAGGGTGTTGATGGTTCAGTCAGTTTCAGCTGGATGATACATATTCAACCATGTTGACTAGCATTCAGGGCTGTGGCTATGATTGAGGACGCTAAGGTCATGTCCTTTGTATTTTTTTCAGGGAATCTTAGAGATTTGTGATTGAAGATACGTTCTTGAATTTAAACTTTTAAATTAAACATTTTGTAATCTGATAGTGTTTTTAACTACGCCAACTCTAGGATTGGTTGGTCAGTCCACCACTTTGGTCCGGACTGAAATATCTCTAGAGCCATTGAATGGATTGCCATGAAATGTTGTACAGACATTCATGTTACTAAGAGGATGAATGTGTATTGACTTTGGTGATTGTTTAACTTTAATATTTAGCGCCACCATGAGGTTGACATTTGTGGTTTGGAGTGAAATATCTAGACAAATATTGAATGAAATGCCATAAAATCTGGTGCAGACATTCATGTTGCCCTTATGATGAACTTTTAATCACTCATCTAACGCCATCTCCTGTTGAACATTTTCATTTTGTCCAACTCCAAAACTATTGAAATTACCATGAGCCAATTTTATCCTTTAGGCCATCAAAACAAGGAGAAAAAATTAAACAAACGATTCAGCAACATTGAGGCTTTGAAACAACATTTAGATCTGCATATACTGAAATAACTGACTGAAAATATAATTTAACAGCTAATTGAATTGATAAAACAACAACAAATGACATTTGGGATACTCGGACCCATGACCTCAGTACTTCTAAAGTCTTGGCTACGGCCTGCATGCACCGAACATGACAAAATATCGGATTTAACAAGCAACTAAAGCCCAACCAGATCCAGGGCAGCTCTCCTGTGACGTAGGAACTCTGGGCATGCCATTGTGTCTAATTTCTAAACAGCAATGTTAAATATTTTCAGGCAAGAAGTATTCCTTTGAAATAGAGCAAGAGCATCATGGCAGGTGGCCAAACTCCTTCTGTCACTGAATCTTGGCCAAGCTTGTCTGAGATGAGCTAATACAGTAACTAAGCTGGACAAGCAGTTGTTCCAGGAATGTCAGAAATGTTCAATTAAAGTTGGAAAATTGCTCCTCTTTTCCATTACGGCTGTCATAAAGTTCAAGGAACTGGTGTGGCATTTAAAATGTCACATTTGAGGGAAAGGGTTATACACACAGACATTTTCACCCCAGCAGCTTAAAGCCTCCCTGCTCCAAATCACCACTTATCTTCCATTTGTACAAGCACTGACCTTAGCAAAGGCTGCACCGGACAGCTCGTGACTGTGCAGTCACGAGTGAGCTGGCTTTGTAGAGCCTGCATTTACATTGGGCTGGAAGCAGCGGGTAATTTGACGGTATTTAACCAGGCGGATGGTGGGCAGGTAAATTGTTGTTTTCAGTCCCGTTTTTCTCGAACAAGGGGTATGACAAAAAGCTAAATTATTGTTTTCTCTCAGGATTTTCTTTGAAGTTTACAAACAGCGTTGAGGGCAGTTGAGGGGAAAATGGTTGCAGATTTTTTCCTTCTATGCTGTTGTTAACAAGAGAAACAATCATTTGCACTGACAGGCCATATGCCATACCTTCTGTCCAGCTCCTGGGCACGGCAGGGGTATTAACACAGACATAATATACATCTGGATTTGACACTTTCTCGGACAGACAAACAATAACATAAAGGTTGATTCCTTATGTCATACTTTCTCACACACACACACACACACACACACACACACACACACACACGCCATGCCTGAATTAACAAACTTTTCACAAAAACAAAATAAATAGCACAGTTTTTGATACAGGCTCATACCCATAAATAATACCAATGGTTAAGCACATTTATCTGTAGTGTGAGCATATTTTCCATTAGACCTGGCAGCTTGTGGGACCTCTACGATGCCTGCAAGGTAAAACTGCACACTGAAAATGAATAGGTGATCTGTGACTGTTCTTCTATTAAATCTTTGGATAACAGAGACTTGTGATTTTTTTGTTTGGATTACAAAGAACCGTCCCAACGTTACAACAGTCATGTGAATTTCAGAGCTGCCATGCACTTCCCCTCAAAGCATTCGACTCTTCTCTCCGTCTGTGAGTCATCTCTGGTTTTGTGTTTACCATTATCACATATTAAATATCAGTATTTTCTCACACACATCAATAAAAGTATCTTATATTATCATGTACAATTAGAAACATGGTCATAGTTTTGATTTGTCATCAACAACACTGTCATCGCCATCGCCTCCTTAGTCGTTGAGGTCACAACCAGCGAGATCCTTCATTCTGATTGGTTCCAACTTTGTCTTGTTTGTTGATGTCTCTTGGCGTTACATCACTTCCTGCTGGGCTCTGGCTCTGCTTGTTCACATGTTCGCATTTGTCCCCCCCCTCCCATTTAATGTAACATTAGAGTGTAAACAGTGTACAATGCTTCTTCATTGCAAGAAAGACAACTATTACCAGGGGGACTGCTTGCTTGTTGGTTCTCCGGACTGAAGTTTCTGATCTTCACTTCATCCCACTTTTAAGGATTTTTTTCCAGGTGCTAATCCAACATCTTGATCTTCCATGTTACATCTTCCAAACAACCTTTCTTTATCTCCATCTCTCCAAACTATATTTATGTCTTTTTTCCTCTCTATTTTTTTTTTTTTTTTTTTAAAATTGCACGGTAACAACATCAACACGTGACGCCATTGAAAAGTTTAGAAAAAAATTGGGGGGGGGGTACGTTTTCTTTACGGGATAAACGAGGCTGTTGATTGGTGTTAAAGGAGAGGGACTTGGGATTGGCTCAATTAAAAAGAGGGTTGGTGGGTGACTACAGCATTTAATTATCACAACTTTGAGACAATTCCTACAGGGGAGATAAGAGTAAGGCAAGAGGGAAGGACGGAGGAGTGTGTACAGTCTGCAGAGTGTTGGTAGGAAAGGGAGTGTATATTATCTGTGTGTGTGTGTGTGTGTTGTAGGGTGGAAGGACTATTTCGCACAGTGTATTCAAGACGAGAAGGAAAAAAGACCAAGACAAAAAAAAGGCTGTCTGTTTTTATCTTGCCTGTTCGCCCGCAAGTTAGTGAGTGGTCCTCCACTGCAGATTCACCTGAGGGCCCCAAAGTGTGTGTGTGTGTGTGTGTGTGTACAGTTGGGGGGGGGGGGGGGGTTAAAAGTAATAAGTCACTGATAGTATTAGATAAAGTTCAGTGGGCATAATGGGAGGATCCACCGTTCCCACGACGACGAGATGCAGTAAAGATGGAGGGAGAGAGAGAGAGTGAGGAGAATATTGTTGCCCATCTACTCTTCTTTAACTTTTTTCCCTGTGTGATCTTTTGTCCAGTCACTAAATCAACTTTATACAGATTTTTCTCTTATTTTGTTACCTCTCTGAACCTTTTCACTTTTATCCTGCTCTTCATCTTCGTTTTTCCTTTTCCTCTGATTGGCTGTCAGCTCTCCTTGCTGTCTATCTCTTCTTCTCTCCTGCTGGCTTGGCAGTACACTGGAACAGTATCAGCCTTTTATGAACTATTAAACAGTGTTGTCCACTGGTGATGATGGAACTACATAAAAGCGCTCTTTAAAACATGCATTGCAATTCTTTTTTCATTAATGCTTTACGTTAAATCATTCTTACTTTAGAGGCTTCATGTATCCTACAAGTTTCTTCCTCACTGAATAGAGGGTAGGTTGCCTTTGCTAAAAGAGATGCTAATGTTAAAAAAAAGTTTTAACGTTTTATAATGGAACAAACTCTTTTTCAAGAAAGAAAGAAATTGAGAATGAGAGAAAAACAATTCAGTCTCAGATACTGAAAATTGTTTTGGGAATAAAAAAATTGAGTGAATTGTTATCCGTGAACCACCTCTACTACCCATCTCTCCTCACCCCCCCGCCCCTCTTCCTCCCCCTCCCCTTCCCCCTCTCCTCTCCATTTAAAACACTGGAAAATGGCAGTAGGCCTCCAGTGAAGCCAGCAGGATGTAAAGCAGCCACAGCGAGATGAACATCAGCGACGTTACCATCTTACAAGTCCGTGGCCCACCCAGCTCGCCGCCAGCCACCGTCGCCCGCCGCCGGTACAGCAGCGTGATCACGCACACAACGGCCAGGATGGTGAAGAGGGTGACGGAGAAGGCCAGGTTTCCCGGGTCCACCTTGAACGGCTTGCCCTTGGAGCGCCAGGCGACGGCAGCGATGGTCCACGCCACACCGATGCCAAGGAAGACGTTGACGGCGTTGGAGCCGGTGACGTTGCCGATGGAGGCGTCGGCATACTGGTCCTGGATGGCGGCGACTTTGCTGGCGAATGTGTCTGGATGAAAAAGAGAACCATTTCACAATCTATTCGAGACTTCATCATCTTCAAGATCATCATTTTAAAACAGTTTTTGGCCTCATTTGTATGATTCTTATTCTTACTTTTGTTATTGATTTTTTGTTTAAAACCTACAGTGATGGCATGAAAGGTTTGCAAAACAATAGCCACAGTTAAGACCCAGGTTGAGGATTTCCTTACAGTTACATTCACTTGGTTTATGTTACTTATCATCTATATTGTGGATATGGATCATTTTCAAGAAGATTCATAGTCCCGTTCTGTAATCCACAGTTGTATGTAGGTAAAATGCTGGTGTACGTGAGTGGAGCTCTTTGGTGCTCAACATTTGAGGAGAAATTGGGTGAAGAGCGCAGAGACTCTACAACTGGGTTGGCAGGGAACAGCAGGGAAACAGCTGCCAGTTATTATTCGCCCGTCTCTGCTTATTTCTATTTTTAGATGGGCTGGTGAGATGAGTCTCAATTCTCATTTGAATGTCAGCGAGATAAGTTGAAATTCATATCCCAACACGAAATAAATCCTCCAAATCCTGTTAGTAACAGACCACACAAAAAAGAAATGAAAAGTTTGTGTTTGTTTGTAGACACACAAATACACGAGATTGTGGGTTTGAATCTGAGTCATGAAGCTGCACATTATTGCCTCCACACATGTATAAACACACTGTACTAACTAATGCTTATGCAAATTTAGAAACCCATTGCATCATAATCTGAACACACCAACGAAATAATGTTTTCTTTGCCAGTTGCGAATGACCATGTTACAGAACAACACACGCTATCTTTTCAGAAACCGAAAAGTTTGATTCCAAAACCCAGGTGATTCCTATAAATACAGTATATGTTAGCAAGCATGGTACGCACCACACCTCCACCCCCTGCGCCAAGCTAATATGTCCCCTACCAGTCTATTCTCCCATCTACCTACTGGTAAGACAGAAAACAAGCCCCTGTAATCTCTTAACTAAGTTATGTGTTACTGTCTTACACTGGTCAGAGTCAGAAACATAGTAAAAGAAAACATTAGCTGCTCCCAGCAATCGCTAACGCAGCTTCCTGTAGACTCAAGTGGCTTTGGCGCGATATCATAAAAAACACACAGAAAACAGCTAAAATTGATACAAAGTCAGTCTTAATAATGAAGCAAAACAAAATAAGAAGTCACTCAGATTAACAGGCTAAACACTCTGTTGACTGTCAAAAAGTGTCAGTTCATGCACAGGAACAGATAAAGTCAAGGTACGACCATACAAGCTTGTGAGATTTTAAACCAAAGAGAATGTGTGATCTCTGCAGGACTTGTTCACCATCAACAAATATCAGACACCACGGATATTATTTAAATGCCTCAAATGATTACAAATGAGCTCCACAAACCTCTTAAACAGCCAGAAGCATTTTGTAGTTCACAGCGCTCAAACCGAGCTGAACAGCATTTACCCTCTAATTGCCTGAATCGGCAAATCTGGTGTAAATTGGTTGGATAATCCTTGAGTGTGTCTCCAATGTAATAATACAGAAATGCTTTTAGAAATCTGGAGGAGGGAAGTGTGCAAGTCAGGCAGTGGGAAATGAGATGAGATGGAGGAGATGAGTCTTTTCTAACAGGCTTTAAGAAGATCACACACACACACACAGACACACACACAAGGGAGCACACACTCCCAGTAGAAGTTAAAATGGCCTGCGGGAGTTGCCTCACGCAAACTTGCATCACCTCAGCAGAGCAAACACATTTTACCCCCACCCCCACACACACACACCATGGCTACACACAGGGGAGAATGATGGATGATACAATAGTGAAACCACAACAACCAATAAGAGGAGTGGAGCGAGGTAACACCAAGTCAGGATAATAAATTGACTGGGAGGGGGCACGAGAGCAAGCGTAACAGATAAGTGAGGTGGGATGTGAGAGTGTGAGGGAGGAGCAGAGAAAAAGAGGGCGAGAAGACAGTGAACGATAGTGAAAATGATAAAACAAGGGAGAATAGAAGAGATCCAGAACGGGAAAACAAGAAAATAAAAGTATGAAAAGCCAACGAATGAACATCATGTCTTGTGACAGGGAAGACAGATAATGGATTTGAAAATTCATTTTTACAGCTTCCTAATCCAACACACAACGTAACATGGCTGCTGAAGGAATTTCTACTTCTCAGCCATTACAGTACCGTGTGGAAGAGAAGCCAAGGAGCTATTTCTATAAATCATATGCAGGGGCAACAATAAAAACGGCTGACGAGGGGAATAAGGAAAGAAACTGAATTAAAGCCCTGGGACAACGCATTCCCTCCAGACGGAGACAAGCTCAGGCTGAAGGCTGTGATGGAGCTGGCGTTTTATAATTCGATTTTGATTTCAGGTCTGCTTATTGAGGGCGGCTGCTATTGAAATCAGGTGGATGAGAGAGGATCAGTCCTCTTCCTTTTATGTATTTGTTTGTCTAACATATCTGAAATGTGGGGAAAATATGCATCTCATTGAATGTTTATTTGGAGGGGAAGTTTTTCCTGGTTGAAAAGGAATGCTTGAAGAAAGTACGAACCATGATAGAAATCCACTCAACATCAAACCACTGCCACTCACCTGGCACCGATGTTCCCAGCGCCACAAACACCACAGCCGTCACCGAGTCCTTCAGTCCTATCGTGCAGCCAAAGTGGGACGCCAGATCGCCGGTGACCGCCGTCAGTACGCCGATAAGCGATATTGAGACAATGAAGCAGGCCCAGCCGTTCCAGTATTCTGTGGGCGGGACGAATGCGAACAGAACCTTCCAGAAGACGGTGAGGAAGTGCATGATGTAGTCGAAGCAGGATGGCAGCCGCTCTTCGCCGCTCTCCTCCTCGTCGTCGTCTCCTGTGAGTGTAGGGGGGCATTCGAGCGTTGAGGGAAGGAGAAAGATAGAGAGAAAGAGCAGAGAGAAGGAGAAAGGTGAGTGAGACAGATGGAATTTAAGAGGTCAAATTTTAGAAAGAATTTATCCTAATGCTATCAGATTACAGAAATAGCTCAACATTTGGGGAAATACATGGTGGAATAGGTTCGGAACCACTCCCCTGCAAACAACTTTTCCAAGGAAATGTGTGAAAAACCAGACACTTCGATAACAACATAGATACCACTCTTATATCTGTCGGCTAAGTGTAGAGCTCAAGCCAGGTGGTGATGAGTTTAGCTTAGCATAAAAAATTTAAAAATTAAAGCGAATAAGCACATTTCAAGTTGACCCACTGTGTTTTTTTAAAAGCAGGACTAAAGAAAAAACAACAGGCCGTATTGGGATCTGTAGCAGCAATGAAACATACACAGCAAGTAGACTATGAATTGATTACAAAACGTTTAAGAAATGCACTTTTTCATCATGAAGTCAAGAAAGGTGTCAACCAAAACCACTGTTCATAAATCAAAATGATGCCTTATGTCCTGTGTGTGTGTGTGTGTGTGTGCGTGTGTTACCTGCGCTGACAGTAACAGCACTGACAAACTGCTCCCTCCAGCTGCTGCTTCCCACCACCAAGGCCAGGTTTGTCTTCTTGATCAACTTATCTACTGTACTCTACACACACACACACACACACACACACACACAAGCAAACATGCAAGTGCATACAGAACCAGGCAGAACAGGAAAGACACAACCCTCAAGTTGTTAAATCACAAGCAGCCACACAGAAAGGGAAAAACACTTTTTTCAAACCTTTCAATTAGCTCCCGTGTTGCAAAGATACATTTCAAAAGTCAGTTATTTCACGACACTGAGAATCCGAGGTATAGGATGTGCTAATTAATACAACGCTGTGAAACTGGCTGTGATGTTCCCCGTGAAATCTAGGAAAAACCTGCAGGTAGACAGGCTGAGATTTCTGTTTAAAGCGGCGAGGAAGATGTTCCTGCTCTCAGCATCTATTGCATTAAAAATTCCAAATGTACTGTTTATTAGCACTCGCAACAAGAAAAATCACTAATGAATTCCAGTGTTATAGATTATCTTATAGACTTATAGAATGTGAAACCCAGACACCATTACAACATTACAGTATTGTACAGCAGAAGATAGCAGTGCATGCACAGGCAAACTCAAGAGTGAGAAAGATAGATAACCTTGTCAGCGCGCCAAATAAGCTCATTTACTGCTCTCTGCACACGCACACACACACACACACACACACACAAAATGACACAAGTGGACAAATGAGCGAATGGAATCAGCAACAAATGTAGATTGTGTGATTGGTTGCAGACAAAATCAGATCAGAGATGAAATCTTGTGAGGGTGGGTGGACTGAAAATAAAGAAACATCATGGCATGGCAGTGTTCAAAGTAAGCTGAACAAGAGACAGACACCTCATTTCGTCTTAAATACAATATTTATTAAATGGCTAAGCCAACTTTATTTCTTTTAAAATCTGTTTTGTACTGAAACAAGATGAAAGCTTGCTTTGAATAAATGATGTGTTGTCTTTCACATGTCTGCTATCAAAATGACAAGCATCTCATTAGAGAGTCCATTACATGCTAACAAAATGAATCATTCATCCTCTGGAGCGGGACAGCTGACACTCACTTTAAATCATTTTAGATCAAATTTGCATTTTTGAGTATGTTTACTCTTTAGGTGCTATTCAAAGCAGCTGACTTGAAGGCTGCTGTCAAAAAGACTGCTACATTCTGAAGAGTGCCTGAAGTACAAAATTAAAGCGAACACTCACATGCACTGCACATACACACACTCTCCTGTTAATGGAGACAGTGTGTGCGCAAACAAAAACACTTACCTTGAACTCGTAGGACTCTTCTATGACCACCTCTACTTGTGTGTGTTCGCCCAGACTGGGACAGCCCATCTTGGCCACCTCTTCCTCCTCTGCTCCCACCAACGGCTTGTTCTCATTGGAGTCACCTAGGAGACCATCGAGATGGGTCAGTGAGATAGTAGGGTTGGTGTGCAGATGTTATACAATGCCAACTTAAGGAAACCCAATTTTTTTTAACTTTTGTTGATTCTGAAATCATGGCCTAATGTTGACAAAAATGTTCAAAAATAAATATTTAACAAAGATTAAAGCCTCATTCACCTGTTTTCACACCAAGTGCAGTTTTTGTTTCTTTTTTGTTTGTCTCTACAATCCTATAAACTGCCAGAGCAACAAACATTGTTTTAATAGTTTTACAGGGCTTATCATTTTAAGAATGTGTGCAAGCAGTCTATCGTGTGAATCCTAATAAATAAACACTGTTGTTCGATATGGGAAATTCAATATCAAGCATCCCATGGTATTGCCAATATGAATACCCACAGGGCATTTCTATTTTCTCCCATCTATTATCTATTATATATCTCCAGTACCACACGTTCCACCCTGCATCCTTCCACTGATCCATATGTCTCCTAATTCACTCTTCACACACAGTGTGTCAGTCAGTAATTGAGTCAGCTGTTATCAGCGTAGACCTGCTGTAATTGAAAAGCAGTGTATTTGTATGTGTGTATGTATGTGAATGTCAGTCCACTTGTTTTGTCACAGTGTTATAAAATCAATTCTATTTCCACTGTAATGAAACATGCCCCGGGCTGTTGTCTGCTCATGTCATGATGTCACAGATTTTTAAATCACTTTTCTCAGCTCGAGGAAAGTGTGACAAATATAGAATAGAAAGAGTCATAATTTACCCTGTTTGCAGTTTGAGGTGTCCTATCAACAGTTTTACAGCTGTCTATTTTATAATGGTGGTCTAGGGAGAAGATGCTTTTTGGGGAATCTTTACTATAACACCGCGAGTGGCCACTGTGCAAAGTTGAGAGCAAGTCTGAGCAGCACCGGCCATTTCTTCAAAGCAAGTTCTTAGTATCTCCATGGTCTACACAGGTGGCATAGTGTTAGCAGAGCAGCAGCCAGGATGCATTCAGGCACAGCATTGAAGTGTAGGCCACCTGCATTTTGGCTACACTCAGAGCCCCAACACACAATCACTGTAGTTACTCGCGTAGAACAGAAGAAGACAGACTTGAAGCATGAACATTTAAAAAAGCATAAAAGCGCAGTATAATAATAACCAAAATAAAAAATACTTTTTATAAATAAAGTTTTGTTTGTACAACATCAGTTGTTGAGATATTTCAGTCTGGAACAAAATGGGGAGCCGACTGACTGAGACGAGACGAGACGAGAGAGAGAGCGAGAGAGCGAGAGAGAGAGAGAGAGAGAGAGACAGAGAGAGAGAGAGAAAGAGAGAGAGAGAGAGATGGTTCTGCATTGTGACAACAAGTTTGATAAGTATTCCTTACTTGACTTACCCAACTTTTTTGGGTTGTGACCAGTTCAACATTTTATTTTCTTTATTTCATTTTCATTAGCCTGAAGAGGTAAAAAACATTTTCAGATAATTCACTAGAAAAAAAGATGTATGTTTTTGTGGTTCTTGTTTTGTTCATCTTTACGCAAACACTCAGATTGGTCCTGCGAACTCTATAAGGGGTCCCAAATCCCAGATTGAGAACCAATGTATTAGAGGTTAGATGTATGTATGCTAATGTTAATGACACAAAATGCAAACACACAGTGCTGCAGTGAAGAGTACATTAGTGAGGGAGAGAAAGAAAGACAGTGTATCTTAAATTGAAGCGACAAAAGGAAAGTTACTCCACGTTTCTTTTTGTCTTTTCTTTCACCGAAACTTTAAATCGTTCATTTGAAGAGAAATGTCAAAGCGGAACAAGCTGCAGGAACTCCTTATTGACAGTTCCCTGTAGCCTCGAGTCACCTATCTGAGATTAGCTGTCTGTGTAATGAGCCTTTTAAAGTTTCAACTAAAGCTTTCTACATTCTTAAAAAGTTGAAGGACTTCGATGTTTTGGATTGATGGATTTCAGAGCGCTCTGGTAAGTTTGTGGATTCAAAAAGTAGGAAATGACAGGGCAGAGCTGCCACTGAGAAAGGAGCCTGATCAAAGTAGTTCATTAGACAGAAATAAACTGCAAATTGTGTTTAATCTGCTCTTTTCTTAGTTGACAGAACTCTTTGCAAATATGACCACAGTGAAAGTGGGGCACTGATTTCAGATACAAATATAGAAGATTTCGAAATATTTATATACTGTTTATGGTAAACTTTTTTATGTATATTGTAATGAAGTGGGCCAAACGTTGATTATTATTCCCTGTCTTCCTGTCCGTCGTGATGTGACAATAAAAGTAGTTATTTCAAAACACCTCATAGCTCCAGCCCAGTGTTGTTTAAATCCTTTCCAAACCACGTCCTCAGCTCAGAGTGAAATGTTTCCCACGTTAATCTGAGCTTAGATTGGAAGTTTCAGACGATCAATGCAGGTCTCACTCTGTTTATAAGAGATAGGTGTGCAGGAGGCCTGAGACTCTGGTGGCGGTTAAATAAAGATTCTGTCTGTCACTCTTTTCTTCTTCCTGTTCCCTCTCCTGGCTTCTTGGTAGTCTGAACAGGCACACACACACACACACACACACACACACACATAGACACACAAAGACACCCACCGTGTTTCTGGCCTATCTCCAACAGAACAGGCTCTCCTAGCTCGATGATGAAGGCCTTGTTCTTCTCATACTCTTCATCGTCAATAATCTTCACCTCGATGATCTTCCTGTTAAAAAGTGAGGAGAAACACGAGAGTCAGCGAGTGCATTGCAGCTAATTAACCTTTTCAGCTCATAATAAGAGAGTGTTTGTAGCGAGTGTGTTTAGAGCAGTCTATTAAAACTGGGAATGTCAGGCTGTAATCACACAGCAGGTTATCTCTACTGCTCAGACACAAAGCACATCTGCATGGGTAAGGACTGCTTCATTACAATAAGAATAGATATACTTAAGTAACAAATTGAATGCAGCACACAAAAAAACTAACGTGATTAAGTTTGCACTCCTCTGTTTCTCTTGCAGAAGATGATGAAAAGATGAAGGTTGAAGTATAAGTTGACGTTGCTCAGTGGGACACAAGATGAGGATGCTTACGTCCCCCCAGGGCCCTGATTGTGTTTTTTCTCCAGCTGACAGTGATGCAACGCGCAGCACAGCCACAGTTTCAATTAGCGGCACCCAGGGGAAAGCCCTAAAATGCAGCGCAAAGAGTTTTGAGGGGATGCGCACCACAATCCAGACCGTAACAAGTAAATTGAGAAAGAAGGTGTGGGGATATATAAAAAAAAACAATCGCTGTGTGCACGTGTGAGCAGCATCTGACTAGACTGATAAAATAGGTGAGATGGCATCGTTATCAGGTCTGACAATGAGAGACGAAGAAACAAAAGATAATTTTCAAATGGTGGAAAGAAAGATGGATGGCACATTCTGTTGGTCCTGCATTTTAAGGATACTCTAATGTACATGCTACTGACGCAAAATGTAAGTAATACAAGGGATTTCTAATCTGGCTTAGATGAAACACTTGGTTAAGGTTAGCTGAATAATGAAAAAGTAAAATGTGACTAATAAACAGCAGACTTACTTTATTAACATTTACCCAAATGAACGATCTTTGCTTTTGTTGCCTAAACCTAACAACACGCAGGATGTGACATGAACCCTGGTCTTCAGGGTCAAAGTCTTGCACATGGACCATTTTCCATACAACAGCAGGTGGTAGAAAAGCTTAGCACTTACTTTAAACTCAATAAAGAAAGCAGGGCTGCATTGTTGAACTGGACTGCTGTGTAATTGGTGTTGGTATTCAGCTTTGAAGTGATATTAGCTGATAATACCCGCAGTATGAATAAAATAAACCTCCAAATCAGAAAATTCAACATGTACATTCCTAATTTTAAATGTTTAAATGTTTTTTTTTAATGTTGTTGACGTGTATTAGTTTTGGTCCTATGGAAATCACATCAGTTTTGGCCTCTTCCTGGTCTGTTTCACCCTACATTATCTTCAACAATCCATCTGTATCTGACAGGAAGTGAGGAAGCGAGTGTTCATTTCCACCTGGTTGTGTCATCATATGCTTCACTGTCAGCCATGTTGACTCTGACACCACAAATAGGCTTCAGTTCAATAGAGAAAAACAGGAGAGAGGAGAGGAATGTGAGAGAGTGATGGAGGTGTGGAGAAGTGGAAGCACATTGTTTTTATTGGTGTCACGGCAACAGCGCATAAAACTGACTGGGTTTGCTATTTCCAGCATCACCCCAGGTTGAGCAGCCAACTCTCAACAATGTTGGAAAATTATTTAGTCAGATGTGAAACAAGAGAGGGAAAAAACACCTCCAACTACATGCAAATCCATTAAGTGGAGGGCAAGTGGGAAGGAAGATGGAGGAGAGCAATTAAAAATCTCCATAGAGTTCCATAGAAAATGAACTCAACAGAACTGCTAGTTCTCAAATGTGAGGAATGGATTAAAAAAGTGTGTTAATCTGCTCTAATGTAAGCTGCAATCATTAGCATGTACGGCTAACTATCTTACTTCACACGGTAGTAACTGAGCGTTACTTCCAAGGAGCATTTCATTAACTAACTAGTTTTTAAAAGACAAGTTTCTAACTAGCTATTGTGTGGTGTTTCCCCGGGGGGTCGAGAGATAGCATTACATTTGTCAAACACACTGGTTAAACCTGCATGTACAAACATAGATAAATAATATAGTCTACAATAAGAAACATGTGCACATACAGATTGCACACATTGTGGTTTGTATGAACAGACAGCCAGCCAGCCATCCCTGAATGCACTCTGTTCCACTAGTAATACAGAAACCCACACATACACCCAAACACACACTCACTATTCAGCTCAAAGTACACAAACATGCTACGCATGAAAACGTGTTCCTGGTAAACACTTGTGTCATTCATAAACACATGTATACATTAATCTAGCAAATATATTTACACATGCAGACAAAACACACACACACACACACACACACACACTGACTGTAATAATTCCATTATTCAAAGTTGGTGCTGGCTGTAGCAGCACTCCCATCTGCGCCCTCGTCTCTCCATCTCTATCTCAGTTCCTGGTCCTTCTCTTTTAGCCCCTTCTTCACCTCGTCTTCCTCTCTTACTGACTTTCACATACACCCAATTCTTCCTTTCTCGTGTTCCCTCCATACATTTTATAAACAGACCAGCTTATTCTGCTCATGGTCCCTGAAGACTAGAGTCTATCCCAGCATCAATTATTCATGTGAACACACTGTAATTGATATAAAGGATTAGGCGTTTAACACCTTCCTAGTTTAGTTATGTAGTTAAAACCGAGTGTTCGTGAAAACACTCAACATCAGAGACTTAAGAGCAACAGTACTGGTCCTGGGGTCTATCAGTGGTGGTCCAGGGCTTAGTATGTATCTTTCTGAGGACATGAAAAGGTTTATGAAGCTATGAAACAACTATAGGATGGATTGCAATTAAATTTAGCACAGGCACCACATCTGTGGTTCCCAGGGGATGAATCCTGATGATGTTGGTGATCCTCTGACTTTTTGGTTGTGCCTTTGAATGAAATATCTCAACAACTATTGGTTGAGATTAAAAGACATTCACACCCCCCTCAGGATGAACTGTATTAACTTTGTTAACTTTTGTTCTAACATCTTCAGGTCAAATGTTATATACTTATACCATATACCATTTATATTTAGAGCTAAGGAGCACATTTTAGGATAAGATGGTGAACATGGTGAATATTATACCTACTTAACACCAGGATGTTAGCATGTTAGCATGCCGATTCAACTCTACACCCTCTATTTTCTACTGTTTATTATTCTTTTTTCAATAACTTTATTGAGCAGTGCAACTGTATCAAAAAGCAATTTCCCTTCTGGGATTAATAAAGTATTTCTGATCTGATCTGATCTGATCTGATTCTGATCTGATCTGATTTATCTTAAGTGGAACAGAATGAGCAACCATGTAGTCCAACAGAAACAGAAACTTCAACAACTGGCGAAAAAAACAAAGAAGGTGCATTAAAAACACCATACGGATTCCACATTTTAGCAAAATACTCTACTAGACTCTTGCAGGTCGCCACTATGATTCTGAGATTGATAATAAAGTGTCAAGCAAATCCACAGTATTTATGCAACACTAAAAATAGCTGCCCATGTCTCAGCTTGAAGCTTAGACTAATAAATGGGTGCCATGTTACATTGCTCATTTTCAGCAGAGATTTACATACTGATTTGACACTCGAGTGGAGAGAGGGGGAGGAAAAGATCTGGACAGTTGAGAGGACAGATGACGTGCATGTTGAGGTGCAGCTTCTGTCCCTCAGAAACTAGCAGCACTTTTTTTGAAGCATGTGTCTGTGCTTTACCATCTGGACATTTCTGCCTGCCAATGCAGCTTGGCTTATTTTTCATTTAGGACAGGTCTTCTTCTGATTTTTGTTCAATTTTTTGATCACGCTGATATCTAAATGAAACTTTGTAATTGAAAACAAACTAAAGAGTAAAACAATGAAATAGATTTTGTTGGCTTGAAGAAATTTCTTTTTTTTTCATGTTTTATAATTTCAGGCTAATGTAGCCATTTGTTCCCTTAGTAATTCCTGTATCAACTCTACGTCCCCATAACAACATGTACTATAGTTTCTAGCAACAGCACAGTGAATGAGAATGGTAAGCTCCCAGTAGACATGCCAATACGGCTATAATGGTCATTGCTCCTGAGGAAATTGTAAAGAAAACCAACAATGCATTTTCCTCTGAGCATAGTGCCCTGGTCTACCCATGTGTGCTGCCTTAGTCTGTGATGATGTTTTGGAGTTAGGCCAGGGGATAACTGGGGGAAGAAAAATGCTTTTTGCTCTCATTTACCACTGACACATGGCATTTGAGGGCATATACCCTGTTAGCAGTGCAACTCAACAGTATCCGATGGAGCCAGTGGGAACTAAACTCACCAACAAAACCTGACTGTACAGCGTGGTGTTTAATTACCCCTGGAACTAAACAGGTTTATTTTGACTCGGAGAGACAAAAGAGCTTGAAGCTAATCATTTGCTTCACATTAGAGCCATGTACTTCAGTCTGACTGACATACAGAGCTTCACGCTACTCTTTATTGTATATATTATATATATTATATGAATATATATATATATATATTGTATACATTAGACCATGTGTATGTAGAATTGTAAAGATGTTTGAATGAATAAAGAAAAACTCTACTCACATGCAAACTGTAAAAGAGCATCTCGACTTAGGACGGTGCCAAAGCTGTTCTCTGCTTTACACTGGTACTTCCCATAGTCACTGATCTCACTCGCATTGGTAATGATCACATTTCCATCAATGAAGCTGTAGCGATAATCTGCCTCTGCATCCACTTCTGTCCCATTGATGTACCAACTGAAAAACAAAAGAAGAATAGGAGATTTTAATATATTTCAGATGAATGACAAGCTAACGAGCTGTGAAAGTAGGACTATAATTATGAGACAGACAAATATGTCACACCTGTAGGTGGGTTGTGGATTCCCCCGTGCTTCACAGTGCATCACCACTTTCTTTTCATTCGAATCCAAAGGAAAAATAACATTGTCTGGCTCCTGGATAAAAACAGGCCCAAACTCTTCACTTTCTATGAGAAAAAGAAGAGAAAAAGACAAGAATGATTGCAATATTAACAACATGAGTGCCCCTCACTTTTAACATCCAATTACGTTTTATTATTCTCCAGTTTGGTTAGTGCAAGTGCACATTTCTCACTTACATACCTATTATAGGAAACAAGAGAAAAGGAACATGCACAGCTCCATAGTGTGAAGGATTACAACCTGTAACCATAACTAGCATTACATTCTACAGCAGACAACATATTTCTTTGACAGGCGATGACACTATTGTGATGTATTGTATAATAACGGATCTGGTCGCTCAACATTAGGAAGCCATTCTAGTAATCCTCAAAGCCTAGAGTCTAAATTTGTTTTCACTGAGAAAGCCTGGAGGCTGTTGCACTTCTAAAGGAGAAATAACAACTTTGTAAGTTAAAAGTGATCCTTTGTGATCATACAGTTAACCTGGTTAGCTATGATTCATATGGTGAAAAACAAACCTTTAGAAATGTCACACCTTTAAGCTCATCCTTAAAGCTATCATCCAATTACTTTTATCTATTTTGGACGCACTGTTGTTTTCCTTGAGGGGCAAGTGATGAGCCAAAAACACTGCTAGCATTAGTCTTAACACACTGGGTCCTAATATTTCTTTTGGGATTGCACACATCTGCAATCTCTGTGGCTTGTTTTTGTTGACAATAAAGCACATATGTTCAAACAATGGTATCCAGTGGTATACAACCATGTTAGATGAGTGATAACATTAGTAAGATACTGTTAGTGCATTTGTCCCAGCATACTATTTATCATCTATTCTCACTGATCTATTTCTGTCCTTTTACAGAATAACTTGACCACCCTACCACACAAAACAGGCAATATCTCAGGGAGGAAACAACAATCTGTCCTTTTTCTGTTTACTATCCTCCTAATAGTCTGTGGCAGGCCCCGGGTTTCTTTTTTATAACAAGCTCTACAAGCAAAATTACAAGAAATAAAACAAGCCTATGGTAAAAATGTTATCCAAAAAATGGCCCGATCTAGGACATTGGTATACACTGAGCAACACATATGTACTGTAAGTAGCTCTTCTCTCTGAGCATTAATATGGTATTACTCAATAGGAATATACAAATGCATGTAACAAAAGAGACACAATTTTGTATCTATATGGCAACAAGAGCTTATTTCAAATGTCACAATAGAAACGTTTGTTTATTTCGTCCTAACCGTCATGTTATTGTTGATTGCAGTATCTATCTATAAGGTTGTAGGTTAAGGTTGGTTGTATTCACTACTCACCTGCTGTGAGTATAATTCAAACTTAAAAGCTATCTTGAGTTAAACCTATTAGCTGTCAATTAACCAACGGGCAAATTAAGCAATAATCTTAACATACAACTCTGTGAGAAAAATGACTAATTGTGCTGTAAGCACAGACCAGGCTGCTGATAGGTCACAGCATAGTGCAGGTATCTCAAAAGTATAGACATTTGGAGCACCAATGAACTATCCTCTATGCACGGGGTGCAATCGGCTATCAAGTGTGCCACATGCAGTGTGCAATGGGAGTACTGCCACACGTTTGTCATTTTTGTGGCTGGTTAAAACATAACAAACATAATAAAATAGGCTTTAATGACAATGTTTTGACAAAGATTAATCCGACCAGATCACTGACAACATAAATCTGTTTGTTACATCAATACGTATTAAAACATAATGTCAAAAGTGTTTTACAAAATCATTAGGGCAGAAAAACATACAAACAACACTGCTGTACACTACGATACTAGAGCTGAGATTTGACAAGTAAGTAGGTCAAATGCAATTCTAATTAAATAATCAAATAACAAATTAGAATTCAATAATTAAAAAAATATTTCCTTACTGTCTAGCAACAAATTCTTTAAGCTTCCAATGGCACATAGCCAGGGTGTGTTACAGAATGTTGCAATGAAATTAATGTAAAAAGTTCAATTGGCATAGTATTTATGTTTTTGCAGTAAGAAGTATATTGAAAGGTTGAATTACAAATGCTACAGTAATATAATATAAAATTTGAGTCTACACCTAAGCCATGCTGTTTCATGATCTAAGGTGCTCCTGTTAGAGATTTAAAGTGGTTTCTCGTGGAAAATTTGAACTCTCCTCGGCTGAAATGCGCCCACATATCAATATGCTTGCTGGTCTAGTATTTTCTGCCTGACAGTCTCTGTTGCAATTTCCCTCTGTTCCTCCAGTGTGCGCTACTCTTTGAGCAAGTCTCCTGTTAACACAGAAGTGATGCACTCATTGTAGAAGGTTTCCTGGATTGCATCTCGGAAATTCAGACTCTGCAAAAGACTGAACCTGAATGTTGCGTTCTTCTGAAGAATTGTTTCTCTATGAGATCAGGAATTTATGAGCCATGTAAACGCAGTAAACGACAGATAGTGATGTACTCTTTGACGTGTGACAGCACAGTACTGCAGCTGAATATCTTACATTTTGTTGATATGCATGCTGTTTGTTTACACAGACGTAATTGTACTGAGCATTTAAGTTACCAGTCTTGAGTACCTCTCACTATTTAGGAATGATCTGTTGACACAAAAAGAATGATGTTTTTTTGTTGTTTTTTTGCTCAGGGTATGTATAATCTCACCAACCCTTTGTCAGCAATTTACTGCTCTATAGGGAAATAAAAAGCTTTTGAAATAATAGTCTAATCACTGGAGGAAAATGAATCAATATTAAGTTGCAAACCTTGCTGTGCATATAAAGCGAAACAATCCAGTGTGTGAAGTGTTACCAGTGCTAAAAAAATAGCACTAGATCTCCACATTTCTTTGCACAGTCCTCTGTCTATCCATATCTACTCGACCTGCCCCCGTTTAGCTTGTGGAGTGGGCCATCATGAATGATACAAATGTTTCTATTTTAAATGAAATGATAAGAATTCTAGTGCTGAGTTTCAGTTTAAACGAGAAGCAAGTGAAGATACTATCAAAGCCCAGCAGAGCATCACTGTCAAGTGATCAAGATAACGTGTGTGCTGATGTCTGTGGGTCATAGACCTTAACTGCAAGGAATTATATATCATTAAATATGACGAGTTCCAGCGTATGCTACATTTTCCATTTCATTTCGGCCCCCTAAAAGCAGGGGATGAAGCTGCAAATCTATCTGATGTGGATGTAAACACCCTCAAATAAAGCTGAAAGGTGGCACTTTAACTGCAAAGTTATTGTTTCGTTTTAAATCCAGCGTGCTGGAGCACAGAGCCAATGCAACAAAGAGAATGTCATCTTCCGTCCTGACTGCTAATTCCAAAATGTATAGCATACTGCAGAGATCCACAGAAAAGGCTTTACTTATTGCTTTGGACGGCAGGTGAAATCATCTAATGGATTAGATTGACACCAAAATGGACAATTGAAGCACAAACATCTCATTTCCATTGGTAAGTTACTGTGGTATAAGCATGACAATGCATTCGGACATGTACATAAATAAAAAGAAAAAACTTTTTTTTTTGTTTTTTGATGGACACTGGAGCTGTGTCTACCAACAATATATTGTTGTACTGTAGGTGGAGCTGGATGAAAAAGTCAGATTTCAATGCTTAAGGACATATGGTGTGTGTGTGTGTGTGTGTGTGTGTGTGTGTGTGTGTGTAAAATACAAACGCATAGCTCAAAGAAGATGTTTAAATCACTCAACTTCAAGTGCCATGGCCATCTGTCAGTCACAGAGCCGAAATAGAAATATCCTCTTTAAGCCACCAAAGGTGCATTACTTTTTGGCATCCATTTCATCCACTGAACATCAATCCAGTGCAATGGTATAATGCTCTTGTCACCACTGACAATGGAGAGGCATTACTCTCACCTTGGTTATAGAGATGTAACTCATTTTATGGCTACATAGTGATAATGCTGTCAGAAAGTAAAAAAGACAGAAAGATAGGTAGAAGCTCAAAGAAAGAAACAGGGAAAGACTGAAAGTTAAAAAAGAAACCCCAGGAAGAAAAATAAAAACAATTTTATTGCGAAACGATTTTCAGCCTGCTGCTGACCATCTCTTTATTCCCAACGTATGGAAATATATTTTTGCCAATTCAGCAGCTGCTTCAGATTTCCATTAATTAATTAAGCACTCCAGATGCAATAAGCATGATGTGATTACTCATATATTAAAACAGCATGTGTCATTATATCCTTTAAGATTATTCATACTGTAAGTCAAGACGGAAGCAAGTGACCCATGTACATTTATGACAGTGTTTCCATGCTGTCTTTGGGGTATTAAATCTTCCCTTTTGACAAATATATCTATCATATCTATAGCTTCTATACTGACAGGAACACAGAGAAAGCTGGATATTGCCATGATACCACTTCAATTTCACAAAGGGCATGACCCTGGTCACTGCAGACCATGCACAGTGATGATGGATAGGTGAGATTCATTTCCAGACCAAATCTAAACAGACAGGAAGCCTGCACACATAAAGTGAGAGAGCAGACTGATGGCAGAGTGCAGAGATAGCAGAGTGCATTCACACCAATCATGTTTTGAAACATTTATTCAAACTCTGGAGTGTCCACCCTTTTCGTTTGGTTCATTTCTGCAAGTGAGAACAATGTCATCTGAACTCATGTGGCACCTCCTGTTCCCACCAAGACTACCTGAAAACTCAGGTCTCAGTCCTGCATGATGTAACTACAAGGCAGTTAGTCTGACCAGAGAATGTAATCCTGGACTAATGACTGGACATTACACAAAATGCAAAGCTTTCTTGGCAGGAGGAGGCAGTGGCTGACATTTGAAAGCCAGAAAAAACTCCTGACAAAATAAACTGAAAGCTCGCCACTCTTTACAGATAATCATATTCAGCTTTATCTTCCTGCTTTCTTAACTAATGAACACTACAGTGGGTAAATTATGCCAAAGTGTACACAAGCGTTCATTATCCTTGTCCAAATCAGCAAATTAAATCTATGCAGGATTCCAAATTGTACTATTTATGAGCTATTTGTGAGGTTATTTGACTTTTATTTAGCTTGTTCATAATTGTGAATGTGAACTTTAACAAACCAAAAGCAAAACTTTTCCATTTTGGTTCAGACAAGAGCAAACAAACTGTAGGTTTGACTGCACCATTAGTTTTACCTTCACTCCTATAGTCCTCCTGAGAGCTGAGCAGACTCAGGGCTGACAGGGGGTGACTGGAAAAAGCAGGCCAGTCAGGAGTCACCAGCCCACCACTGTGGTGTTGTCGTGGTCTGCTGCGTGAGTTGAGCACTGACGAGCTGTCTGGTTTCATTCGTAATACTGCTGCATATGATATAGGCCGCGCTGCAACAGCTCTCGAAAAATCTGGAAGAAAGGTGAAACACAGCGAAGAGTTACATCATATACAGTCATGACTTTCAGTGAAAATGATGACAATGATTCTGGCACGAAGATTGGTGTTCTTGATAAATATTTGGAAAAGTATCTTAAATCAATGTCCAAATGGAGAGAGAGAATTATGCAAATGCTAACATTATGGTTTGCCATACAGCACATCTCCTGTCATTTCAGATCCTGCCCTGCAGTACCCGCTGTGCTCCAGACATTTCCCAACACATGACCTCCTCAGCCCACATGCACACCTGTTCCCACGTCACATTTGCCTTGCAGTATATATATATGTATATGTATATATAGTGACCCATCCATTCTCCACCAGACTGTCTCATGTGCTTTCAACTTAGCACTCCAGCCATCATCTTTGCCTGCATAAACCCTGTCTCTTTTCCTGGTGCCTGACTAGATAAGTTTGCCTTACCTCCCTTGCCTGTCCATGACGAAAACTGAGGATTTTTCTGCCTTGTCTCTGAGTTGTGGTTTTGGGTCAAAACGTGCTGGTACTGAGCCATTGCAGCACTATATTGTAACAATTTCCTGTACTATCCTCCTCCTCTATAAATCTGATGAGATAGTCAGTTTCCCATGTTACTGTATGAGGAGCACTTTGAAGTTCTACAAGGCAGAAATCTTTCTCAACAAAAACAAAGGAAAGAAAAGAGTAGAGGCAGCAGGATAAGGAGGTGTCATTTTCAAGAAAAAAATAGGTGGAGAAACAGAAAAAGATTCCCTACAGTCTGCAGAAAATACACGTATTGTTGAAAAACATGTGCATAGTATCTGTGATGTAATATATTTTTGAAGAAATATCCACATTTAGACAACAAGGTGTAGAATTGGAGCTTTGAAGCCTCAGTGAGTCTATTTCTATTCCTCTTTAAGCCTTACCTTAATATCTTCTTAATAAAATAATTATATTCTAAATCATCACCAAGACACCAGTTAAAAAGAAGTGAAATTAACCAAAAACTTCTTCTGAGAAACCATTTTTCTCTCTATAGAACAAAGCTAGAACTCTTTCCCCCTCTTGCTTCCATGCATTCAGTCTTTCTCTGGGGCATCTAGCATATATGGCCATTAGAAGTACCCTGTTAAGGCACTCAGGATGCCATAGGTAAAAACACATACTCTGGAAATCATTCTCATCAAAGTCTCAAATTGAATAAAAAGGTAAGGAGAGGAACAGCTTCCTTTTAAGTAAAACAAGTACACGGAGGTTCAGAATAACAACCTCTCTGAGATGTCACTAGTCATTGCTGTCACCCTGTTCTTCTGCTTCTTACTTTTGAGGAAGTCAATCCACTATGTGTAGGGAACTGTGCCAATACGTGGTCGTTTATGATTCTATTAATGTAACAACTCGAGATTACACACGCAATTAGTGCCCCCATGAGAGCTGATCATCAATACATATTTTCCAAAGCAACTGTACAATACAGCTAAAACAACTGAAATTACTGTTGATATGGAACCATTTCTGTTTGGATATAATGCTTAAAGAAAAATGCTAAAGATTAAAAGCAAAAGTTTAATCAGAGTCCTGTAAAAGAGGGTTTGCACTACATGATATAGTGTTATGAAAAAAACGAACAAAACTGAGAAATAATTATGTGCCCTTGTGGACTTGTTAGCAGCAAAAACAGTGCTATCTACAAAAAGGAGAGCGGGCAATTACTATTACATATTATGAGGAGAAGCAGGATACTCCATTTGAAACTAAAGGTATTGGGAGTTTGAGAATTAATAAGAAAAGCAATACTGTATGTAGTTGGTTGATAGTCAGTTAAAACATTTCTCTTATTGAGAAAGCTGATGCCCAGGATGAGCCAAACAAGGCCTTTAACTATTTCCTTTGACAGCTGGAAAAGTTAAAAACCATAGTGTAACAGACCAACACACCTATTTCTTCATTTTAGCACACTTGAGTAAATGTTACCTTAATCATAAAATGTAGATATATTATCACATGTTTTGATGTCATTCATCATACATTTTACATCCCACAGCAATTATCTCAAATTTAAAGATGCTGAAAAATGGTTTTGTTGAACAATTGGTTTCCTAACATCTAATTAGTCTCAGAAAAATGCTCCTGTATGCAGTGCTTTTATGACATAGTTTAAAAGCCATGTTATTGAAAGAGCAATTTACCAGCAATTACTGGGTTTAAGGTCTCTTCATTCTAAATATTGTTTTCCTTTTGGTTGTGTTTTATTGATTGTCAGCATGCACTTTTTATATTGCAAACGCTATTGTCAAAACTTTTATGTAGATACTTCCTGAGCGTTATAATGCTGATGTTTTGTCCCTCCCATATCATTTAGGTCCACAATTTGAGGGTTGAGAGTAAATTACAGTAACAATAGGGTTAGGAAAATGACAACATCACAAATCTGCTGTGCTGTGACAGCTGCAGTGTGGCTGAGAAAAGAAATGAGTGATGACAAGGAGACAGCTTGTTGATCATGTTAAAACATGACAGCTGCACTGACTTCTTGTAGTCAAGGTTCAAAATACAGCCAGGACAAAGGGCTCATTCCTAAATGGAAAATGTAAACTAGTCATATTATCTCAGAGCCAGATGTCGTACTGTGGCACTAAATCATAATGTAATAATATGTCTTTACTCACGATTGACAATAATGATTATGTTATTGAGAACGTGGTTATACAGTAACAACTACAAACCAAACATTGACATGTATCACGGCACATCTGCTTAACTGTACTGCATAATATTGAAAGGTATATACCCTCTGTTATAGCCTGTGGTCTGCTAGTTGTCCCTACAGTAATGAACTGGCAAGCCACTTACAAATCCTGACTGCAGGGTTAACCCCAACTACAAACAGCTGGTAACTGGGGAAATTAGGTGGTATGAAGAAGTTGCATGTGTATTTTTACTTTCATACAAAAAAAAACTACTAAAACTTAAACATTTCAGTGTGCATCCAAGAGGTCCATTTAACTAATGAAGGAATCTTAAAGAACTTTCTGTGGAAATGGCTTCTTGTTCCCATTTGTGTGATATACAGCTTAAATGGACAGTCTGTCAATAATAATTGCATACTACTGTGTCAAGTGCAAGTTAAAATGGTCCAATTCCTTTTCCCATGACTGGGGCTAAATCCGGACAAATGCAGCATTCTAAAAAAAGTCTCTTTTGTTTGTTTGACCACTGATGCCGACAGGCACTTCCTCTTGTCAGCTGTCACCTTCATCTGATAAAAGCAATGACCCTTGCAGATCCCGCTGATCCCTATTTTTCAGAGTGCAAAATCAGAAACACTCGTTGCTGAAAGGTCTGCACCTGCTGCATTTCAGGGAGCTCAACAGCAATGCCATTGTTTCAGGTCTTAACACCACCTTTATCAGAATCAGAATCAGAATCAGAAATACTTTATTAATCCCAGAAGGGAAATTGCTTTTTGATACAGTTGCACTGCTCAATAAAGTTATTGAAAAAAGAATAATAAACAGTAGAAAATA
>JAVQJD010062555.1:0-14379 GCA_036023655.1 Nannoperca australis | reverse complement strand
TTGATAATGTACAAAGATCTGTTCTTAGATTGAATGCTCTTTTTTTGATTCTGCCTTTGGCAGCGATGTACTTACTTACAGCACTTGTGATTCATCACCAGCCCTTACAAGTCTGATGACACTTCTTGTTGATTTCGATCATGGTTCTATGCACTTTATCCAAAGCTCTTATTTGGAAGTCGCTTTGGATAAAAGAGTCTGCTAAATGCCTAAATGTAAATGTAAATGTAATCCAGAACCCTTTCCAGGTGTCTGTTCATTATCTTCCTTCTTTGGATACTTGATTGCTACATCCTTAGTATTGGTTGTTGTCGTTTTGAATTATTTATGTATACTATAAAATGTGCTTATTGCAACTTGCTAAATTAAATTCCTGAAACATCAATATCTAATAAAATGACTCAAACCTTGACAGAATGTTTTGACAGCGTGCAAGAGCTTAGTTTTGATAGTTTCACTCCAGGTTAGATGATCGAACGACTGGGGATTTCTGCAGCTTTCTAAAACCAACAATACATTCACACCGACTTCCCGCAGGCTTTGAACTTTTCACTCTAGCACCGATTCGTCATTCACTCATTCAATTTCCTCGTGAACAACAGAGTGCCACACTGTGAATGCCTTCAAGGAGAGACTATCTGAAAATATCCACGGTTATCCGCATTTTTAAAACTACTCGTGTGTCCCTTTCTACGCCAGCAGGCTTTTCACGCTGCCTTCAGAGTGTGGCTGTGGGGAACAGCAACAAACACTTGTGCCTTCAGACGTGGTCAGTGTAAGAGCTAGTTCTTTTCTAGAATAACCTGACCCTTACAATCAAACCTATCAGTCTCAATAGTTAGAGAGCCGCGCAGAGAGAGACCGAGGTGCTTCACAGTAATTTCACAGCCATCAACCCACATCACTGTGAGGGGGCAGTGGGTTCAGGACAGTGGCAACAGCCGGAAAAATGGGCTCAGACTCTGGATGCATCCCTTTCCATCCAATCCTCTCCTTCCTACTATTCCCTCCTTTCTTACGCCCTCATATGGAAGCCTCTTCAGTGTTTCAGACGAGCACACAGACAACTGAAAGCACACACTGAACATTTCATTTTCATTCATGCCATTCAAACAAAACACTTTACCACTGTTTCCTTTCTCACACATCCACAAACTTCAGCTCTAGTACACATTGTGTCCACACACTTAAAAACACATGAACATGCACACTGGCGTTTTCACAGATCCAAGTTTCAAAGACACCATCTACTGTTCAAGACACCGTAAAGCTCACACAAAACAGCAAATACTCCATCCATAAAACATGCATACACATACCCCCCGGTCAACCCGGTGCTGCTCTGACTGCAACCACAGAGAAGACACAGGAAACATCTCACTTGATCCAACCAATCAGGGATTATACATGAGTCAGTGCAGCCAATCCAACCTCTCATCTTATTATGGCCTTGAGACTGGCAGAGTCAGCCTTAGGTCAAAGTCAATCTCGATCTCTCCCTGTTGTTTTTAGTTCTCCCTTTCTCCCCTCCCTTCTCTTAGTGAAAAAGAGACTATATTTCATCATTTATGACTTATCACTGCTCTTACTGGCTTTCAGAGTCGTTTTTGCAGATTAGGGCCAAAATGTTCTGATTTACAAAAGTGAATCTTAACATGAAAATCAGCGTTGATGTCGTGCTTTTCTGCCGCTACATTCAATTATCTCGTGTCTTTTTCCACAACCTTGTTTAAGATGACTGTACAAGAGAATGCGAGACACTGTCTCATAATATTTTTTGGTAAAGAAAGCCCAGAGGCTGTGAACGGTGTGCCTCGAGCAGCGTAGCGTGTGGAGTCAGGATGCTTGATCGAGCATTTGGGGACCAGAGGGAATGAGAGAGGAGATTATCGGGCTCCTGAGGTAGTCAGCTGCCACTGGAGATGTGTGGGCAACACTACACCCCGTCTCCTTTTCTTTTTTATCTCTCTGCCTCTTTCATGGTCTCCCTCATTAAACCGTACCGATAGCAAATGCTTCTATGCCCTGGCACTGTCAGCAGTAAGGGGAACTACTGACAAAGCTTCTGCAGATCACTAATGCTTTATGTGCCCTGTGCTGCACACAGAGAGACACTGGCTGGTATATTTGTGCATTCACAGTCATGTTTAAAACTAACACGTACATATATGTTCATTATTTTCATTAGTGTGCTTCACAAACATGAGTTACATATATACACACACACACATTTTTTTTCTTTCTTTCTTCAAACATCCTTCCTCATTCATCCTTGAATGACAGCAAACAGTATACTGACAGTGAATGAGTAGATGTGGCCAACAAATCTAAAGAATTTACACCATCACAGCAACAACACCGTAGTTCAAAGTCTGAGTGGCTCAGCAGACTTTCAAACCATTTTCAAAGTCTTTCCCACAACAACACCTCTCTCTGCTGCTTTTCAGCAGCAGCAGAATCGGCAACATACAAGTTTTGTTCCAGTTTGGAAAGAGCTTTTGCTTTTCACCCAATTAGATGATGCCCTTTTATCGCCTGCTGGTTTTGTCAAATCTTTATTTAGGTTACACCTCCAGACAAGACAAACCCCAAGACTTCCACTGACTCTTACTCCGGCTGGAGGTTATACACGCACGTTCACAGTCCATGTGCATGTGTGCGTACGTGTATGTGTGTAAGTGCAGAGCTGCTTCTGCTATGTAAGAATTATTGTGAAAATAGATCAGCCTTGTGGCTCCATTATCTGTACAGACAGCTTGCACAAGCAAAGAAAGTACAGTAGCACAGCCGTGGGCTGTATTTGTTACGATAAAAAGAGTTCAATCTAATTTCAAGTTAAAGTGACGTTAAGATAGATGTCATATCTGAACGATAAGCAGCCTGTTATCATTCCCGCATCACTGACACAATGTTAGCACTGCCACAGCATCGTGGGACTGCAAAGAACTGGAGGAAAACAATCATTATCTCAAAATAGGGGGGGCACCAGCCGTAGAAATTTTAATTAAAAGACTGGCAGAGTTTCATCTCAGAGTGACAACTCCATTACTTCCCAATGATAAAACAGTACTCTAGCAGAACAAATTCGGCTCGAACAGAGTGAGTTCCACTGGCAGTTTAAGTGGGCAGGCCCAGCTAATCGTTTTCCTGACCTTGGCATTTTGATATCCAGCTGAAGAAGTGAGGTTGAGACTGAAATTAGAGTAATTACTCAAACGCGGTGTCACCGAGCTTTGTGTTGGTTTTGACTCCGAGCTTCTGAAAGAAACCCCGGCACGTTTCTTTAGTGCGTTGCCTCGTTACAAGAATAAATCTGCAGTGGTTACACTTTGTGTCCATTGGTCAGATGTGTTTAGAGCACTTGCGTAGTTTGTGTCATCAGTTTCACTACACCGAGCACATTTCCCCTTAAATCTACACTTTCTAATTTGCACATCTCATAAATATTCTTTACAGCCCGTACCTTCGTCTGAATCATTCCTGGCAGAGGCCTCCAGAAGTGCTACGCTGGCTGCAAACGACACGTGCCTCTTGGACTCTTGCTGGAGGTTGCTGGCATTGCGTCCCTTCTTGTCAGCCTTTCGCTTCTTGTTTTGCATCTCCTTCTCGTACACAGCCCATCTCTTCAGCTGCTGGGTACGCCGCTTCTGGGCCGCCCGCAGCCTCTCCAGACTGGGCACCTTGTCCAGCTGCTGCAGCTCCTGGATCAGCTCCAGATGGTTGGCCATGGCGCCGGGGGTAGGGGGAGGGGGAAGGGACGGCAGTAGTGGATGATGGGCAGAGAGGTGAAGTTGGGGGAGTAAGTATGATTCTAGCGAGGGGTGCACCTTCGGCCGTGGCCTCCTCCCATCATCGTCAATATCATCCTTTTATGCGGCAGTAAACGTCCTGAGTGAGAGAGAGAGAGAGAGAGAGAGAGAGAGAGAGGCTGAGCCACTGTTCAAAGAAATATCAGCCACAAACTTTCACTACCTGGAACTTTAATAAATACATTAGTGAATAAAATGTGGAAGTAGTTTAAAAAAGGTACACTGAGGAAACATTGACACTCAAAAGTGAGCATTGGTCTGATGCACAGAAATGCATTTTGGTGGCCTAGTTAGAGACACAAGTTCAAACTACAACACTACCAAGCGCTTGATAAGCCTGTTGTCTATCTGAAATCTAAAATCAGATTCTATTCTAACAAACACCTTCTGGTTTGCAACAAGGTGAGCAATACGTCATTCTCATAATCACTGCGTGATACACACTCCATCAAGATAATGATTCACGAACATGGACTAATGTACCTCTATTATGGGGGGGCGGCCATTTCTCCATTTTTATCTAAATGGCTGAGCATGGGTTGCAGTCTCAGTTTTCCATTTGCTTAGTGAGCCGTTATAGACCCGTGTACCATCTTCCATCAAGGTTAACCGCTTCCTGAGCGCAAGTAGACGACGGTATGATGAGAAAATGAAAGACAAAAACTACTAAGGCAGCAGGAGCTGAAGCGGGGATTTTTCATGTCATGACTTGCTGGCTGAAAACGCTCTCTCACTCTCTCAGTGAACCAACAAAAAACATAATCAGCTTTTATCTTTATCTTTTTTTTTTGGGAGAGAGATCTACAGGGAAAGCAGAATACTGTATGATCAGCGATTCTATGGACAACTCTACAAATAATCATCTAGAAGGGGAAAACTAACTTTTATCAATACAACAGGTCAACAACAGAAACACACACGTTTGCAATCAACCTTAATAGAGTTATATACAGACTACATACAAACATTCTGTGCAGTAGGTAGAACATCTACAGTGATTGAGCTTATTCAGACCACTTCCTTTGAACAGCACACTTAACAATGTACCGACATTTTATTACCGCAGTCAAAAAACCCTCTCCTGATAAAAGTCCAGCCCTTTCTAGTCACTAAGCATGCAAACACACACACACACACACACACCAAATTAAATGACATTTTATATGATTTCTGTAGCTTTAAAAACAAAATATGCATGTATTATGTATGAATGCATGGTCTTACTTACTATTTCCCAAATGCTGATAAATATTTCCTCACATCTGCAGCCCTTCACTAATGAAACTCTGAAGTCCAGCAGCAGCGCCTGATGAAATGCTCCACAGTGCAACGTGCTGCTAGGTCTGCCACAGACCCTGTACTACATTTCCTTTGCCGCTCTACAATATCTACCTAACTGCTAAAAACATGGACAGGAAACAAGCAGCAAAATCACTTCCTACAGCATCACTCTGTTGTCAGTTTACCAAAGCTGTGCGTGAGTGTGTGTGTGTGTGTGTGTGTGTGTGTGTGTGTGTGTGTGAGAGAAAGTGAACAGAAGTTTGTCCGTTGCGTTCTCAAGTCACAGCCACGTGAATGACGAACAGAAAAAGAAAAAGGCATCCAGACACACATCCGAGCTAAACGTCGCCGCGAGACTCCGACACCTTTAGATGCAATAAAACCTTCCAGCGCGAACGGTGCAAGTGCGTCCTTGAATTTAACATTTAACATGAACCTATTTACCTAATGACAAAGCGGCGACAGAGACTGTGAGAGCTTGTGTAAATGTCTTTAACGCTGCAAATTGGTTTACAGCAAATGATTCGTGAAGACTGGGTCAGGATCCAAAGGTCGATCACAAGAGGATTAAGCAGCAGGGTCTCAAATTATTATGGAGGAATTTCAAAGTAAAGCTGTCAGCATCCCCCCCCAACAAGTCTTTCAAGGAAGACAGACGGCAGATACAAAAGTTCTCAACAGCTGGGTTTAATTTGTTGGTTTGCATATTTAAATTAATTAATTACTGTAAAAAGAAAATGTGTGCCAGTAGACCTTTCCAAATTCTGATCATTATATCAATATTTATCATTTTGTCTCTTTTCAAAAGGTCTCTCATCAACATACCTTGACATTTGAGGTCTACATACATTTTCCTGTAAATTGTTTCCTTCACTTTCACTGTTGTTCAGCTTTTTGTGTGTATTTGATGTGATTATGTTCGTCCCAAGTGGCGATCAAATCACTTTATTGGTGAAGTTATTAGGAATCTATTTATTTGTTATTACGATTAGTTTATTTTGAACATTTAAGAGAATTGTAGAAAGAGAGGATAATGATATTCACTCTATAAAAACAAAAATACAAACAAAGGATAGAAAACAGTACAATTACACAGTCATACTACACTGACCATCCATAAAGATAAACCAGCAATAAATGTATCTACCTGTATAGTCATCACACCGGAGAAACTTTTTGCATGTAAATATGTTGTAAAGCATTTCTATCTTCAGAGTAGCGTGATATTAATAACCGAGGTCATGAATGTTGTGATATTGTTTGTTCTGTCAGCGTCACCTGTTCCTGGCACACTGTTTATACTGAAAGAGGCACATCCATTCAAGTAATGACATGAAACAGACCCTTCAGCTCATCTGAGCAGGAAACGCGCCATGCTGGGTAATAAGGAGGCTGCTTGGATGACGTGCAAAGCAAAGATACAGGTTATGAGCAGCGCCACATATTCATCCACGATGTCTTTACTTTCGAAACAAACTGAGCCGCTAATTGTTTCGCTCGTGCTACACTTTACAAATCCCCATGAGTAACGTCTGCTTAGTTGTAAAGTTTTTATTGCCTCATTTTATGAGGATATTAAAGGTTCGCTCAGCCGAATTAAAGTCCCAAAAAATCTGCCGCCCTTCTCTGATTCATAGGAGCTGCTGACAGCAACAAAACATATCACATGAAATGCTTCATTTTACAACATGCCGAGTTGTACAAGGTAAAAGATTCCTCTGATGCACCGAGAATGATCCCAGTCTCTCTCTCAGATGTGAGCGCAGCGGGAAAAGTGAGTTAACTTCAGACAGGATGTGTGACAAACAAGGAACGTCCAGTGTTTTCTTGAGCCGTCTTTGATGGTCAGCGGCATTAGAGCCGGGAATATCAAACCCAGGAGCTACTGCTGATCAAATCAGGCGAATCAGAGCAGAGGTAATGATATTACTCATACACACAGGCGCAAGACACACACACACGAAGTGAGTGGTGACATAAACAACTTCCGCATGAATCAGCAACTGATAATCTTTTTTTTTTATGCCTTTAATTTGCTTTGTTGCTGAAAGGTGCTATACAGATAAGCTTGCCGTGCTTTGCCCGGCTGGATTCCTGTAAAAGTTTACACATACATAGATAATGAGCAACGGCGTAATTTCCCTCTTTTAAAAATTCTACTCAGTTTCAGTCCGATTTACTCACTGAAATATCCCTACCAGTGTCATCTGACGATGAGCTTATCCTATCCTGCCGTTATACTATATTACATTCCTGTTTTATAGATCAAATAATAATTGATTTTTTCCAAACATGATTTTGGATTAATCCCTTTTTTTTTCTCATTGTGTTTTTGTTCCTCAACTTCTTAAACCAAATCTTTGGCCTTCATGATGATATTACTGTCATGTACCTGAAGCAGTATGAGTCCAGGTCGCTCTTATTTCAACCCTCTGATTAAATACTTGATTAGCCCACTCATGGAAAATAAAAATCATCGAGGATTCTGCCAAATCAGCGTGAGTTTTTCCAAGAATACCAGAGATTTCTTATACTGATAACAACTGTCCTACCCTCCCACAAGCACCCAAACGCCCCAAAACCGCACGAGTGAAAAGGAAGCTGCTGGGCAACATCGCTCTGTTGATAGGAAACTGGTGCCTAAAACAAGCATGCAGCAGTTTCACTGCTCATCACATGTCGGCAGCTTAAGCTTTCATCAGGCTTTACTCTGTGAGCAATGGCACAGGGGATATTTACAAAGAAGTTTCCATTTGACTATTGGATGACATTTTTAAAGAGCCCTCATGCTGATATGTTGCCTTGTTTCACACAAACAACAGGTGGACACAGTACGACATTATCACAGCCTTTGGCATTTTTTAAACAGCAGAAGATAGAAGAGAATAAATCATTTGTTGCCCCAAAAGGAGGTTGTCTTGCTCATTTTCGACAGTACATGAAAAACAGACTATTCTAAATTCCTCCGTACTTGACACGACGCCCTAACAGGAGTCAAAGGCAAACTGTTTGAAGATATGTAAAACACGGGGAGCTGTGGGCAACTGTAAGCCCTCTGGTGATATCACAGCCGGTCCCCGGGGCCAAGGCAGCAAATCACAGATTGACCTCAATCAGCTCCTGGGCTGCAGATAAGAATGTTACACTGCACTCACCCTTTGTGTTTCACATTTTTATGGAAATGCCACAGTCTAACTTTTATACCAATTATTTGAAAAAGCAGGTCAGACGATGCATGTCAAGCAGCTGCTGCTATCAGTAAAGCATAACCCACCAACACAGAGTAACAATAACTAACAATTTTCCTTCATTTTTGTTTTCGTTTTCATTTAGATTGTAGTTGTTTTCATAAATTGACAGCTGCCTACGTGTTACAAAACCTTTGGTTAACAGATTACAAGACGGCGAACCAACACGCCACTTATACACTTTCTTTTAGTTTTTTTATAAAAACTTGATCTGCTGCTGACCTGCCGTGGACCAGAACATTAATAAAATAAAAAAATGTATATTATGAAAGGCAGAAACATAACTTTAAAGAGCATAATGCGTTGTAAAAACAGCCCACTGGGATAACTGCATGGAGAAGCTTGAGAAAACATCTGAACATCGCGCCTGTTGTGGCCGCCTGACGGTTCCGTACAAAGGCGCTGCAACTGAGCATTCAGGTCCATTTTCTCCTTTTCATCACTGACACCTGCTGTGTGTGTCCATGAGTTTCCACCCTTATGAGAACCAAATTTCCTCTCAGGGACAGAAAAGTAAACCAAGACTCTGGACATTTTACCAGCACTCACTTGAATAAGAGGAGCTGTTAGACTAGAATTAGAGGTACGTTTAAATTTAAGGCATGAAATGGTGTTAAACACGTTCAAGTCAGAAAATGAATGCTTCCAATAAAGGCCCGAGAATTTGCCTATAGCATCACGTGTGTGTGTGTGTGTGTGTGTGTGTGTGTGTGTGTGTGTGCGCGCGCGAGCTGAGCAGTGATAAAATCCGCTTTAATTCACTAATATCTTAACAAAGCATCTGGATTGAGGTCATTCTGACCCTTCCATCATCATTATGAAGGTGATTTGGCACAGAGGGCAATGTACTTTAGATGTACAGTATAGATAAGGACACCACAGTACTGCACATAATACACCACAGGAAGGCTTTCATCTAAACCTCTTATTTGTATTAACTGTCCTGCTAGAATATTGTCCATTTTCACTTCTTTGTTCAGATTTCTGGGGATATCCAGATTGTAATCCAGATTACAGTCTGGCCAGCCAAAAGCCCACATGAAATGTCCAAGCCACATTTGGAGGTCATTTGAAATGTGATTCCAATCGAATTTCTACAGATGAGTCTCAGTCCGGACCCTCGAATCGGGTTTCAGAGTGTCTTTTGCGTCACTCGCAATGCGACACACAACAACGCACACCTGTACACCCGTACACCCGACAAACTCAGCGATGGAGGAGTTCTGCGCCACGACTTGAGGAGCCAGATGATGCATCTCCACTCCTCATGCTTCTGTCTTAAAGATCTGATTTGAGAGACAAATCTGATTTGCCTACACTCTGAACAAAGCCACTCATTTGCATATTCAGTGTATGGACAAAATAAAACTGCTAAGTATCAGGACCAAGGCAACAGTGGCAATGATATCAGAAACTTCCACTCCCCAGACAACCCAGGCTGCAGACAACTGTTTGTTTTATCTGTAATTAAAAGGCTGCACTTTCTCAGATGTTACACCCCGAGCTGTCATTGTGAGTTCTGTGAGAACGGTTCATGAGGAGTTGAACGAGTCAACAGGAAGTTAATTCCCCCGTGCATGAAGGCGATGTAAGGTAAGCAGTCTTATCTATTCACTTCTTTTGAAGAGCATTTGAATCTATCGATTTTCAAGCGGAAGTCGGTCACTTGTGTTTAATGTTTTTGTCTGCGTGTCAACAGATGCAGTGTACTGGTGCAGACTCTTTTAGAGAGAGAGAGAGAGAATCGATAATGAGACCGGGTGGTCGAACACCAAAAGGCTTTCAAATCCTCCCTCTAACCGCCCCTCGTCACCTCACCGAAACCTTTCGAGGGGGAAAGCTAAACGTTACTCATCACTTCTTTTTTATCTCTATTTGTTTTAGGAGAGGACAATTTGACAGGAATATTAAAGATTACAATTCAGCTTGAATGGATGCCGTCTGACTGCAGAGACTGTGTCAATGTTGGAGCACAATCCAAAACAAGATTTCTAATGCTCAACACCAGCACCTCCGTGTTCAGCAGCTGACAAAAGATTAGAAAAATGAAAACCATATCTTTTTAAAAGACTCACTTTCATCCCATTATGAATGTCTAATGTCTTCATAAATGTCCCCATAACCCATTACAACACATGCTTTTCATAACAACAGTAATATTGTACCTTTGTTACTGAACTGATCATCTTGACAACCAGTTGCTTCTGCTGTTTAACCTCTGACTGTGACAAAGGAGAGCACTAGGAGAAAACTTCACAGTCGCCCTCTGAGCTGTAACGGACAGTAGGAGTAAGTTGCCAAAATAAGAAGGAGACCCCACCCACTGAGGCTGTGACCCCGTCAATCAGCAACAAGGAGGAGGAGGAGGAGGCCGGGCATTGGACCACAAAAGAGCGAATGCGTTTGCGTTTCTTGTGCTGCCGTACTTCCACAGCCTCCTCTCTCCTCCCCGCAGTTCATCATCTGCTGCTACGAGGAGACAAGCTAATGCCGTTATCAGTCCCTGACGGGCACGAGCAGATGCAGAGGCAGAGGAAGAAACGTACTGAGGCAAAGACGAAGATACACGACCAGGCAGCCGGAGGCAAACACATGTGGGAAAAGAGGGGCGTCTGCAGTGAAAGGGAACAGAGCTGAAACGATTTGTCAAACAGAGAATTAGAAATCAGTCACAATTTTGATTAATCGGCCGAATCCTTTTCCTTTGTTTTATGTGACAGTTCATGTTTTCGGGCTGTTGGTCGGATAAAACAAGCAATTTAAAAAGACGTCACCTCAGGCTCTGTGTGATGGGAATTTTTTATTTTATTTTTTTTCTGGTTTTCTGGCGTTTGATTCAGACTATACGAGTCAGCATCCATCATGAAAATTATTTTTTGTTTAACAATTTATTGATAGTTGATTGGAAGAGTTAACTGACTGCAAATAGATTTAAGTTATTTATTGAGCAAAATGATGGGAAAGAAATTAACTTACTGCCCTGAGTAAGTTAATGAATCACTGATTGGTCCCTGCTGCAACTAATGATTACTTTCATTATCCAATAATTATTTTCTTGGTCAATCAATAACCTATTTTGCCTTTTAAGTGTAAGCAAACTGTGAAAAATGCTGAATCCAGGTTCTCGTGTTCAAATGTCTAATGGTGAAAAAGAAATTTAGTTCACAATAATATAAAAACTGAAAATAAAAAAATATAAAAAATACTCACTTTTAGGAAGGTTGTGCCATAAAATAGCTGCCGTTTGTTTGTTTGTTTGCTAGAAAAGTGACTCAAATGAATAATTGTTTATCAAAGTAGTTACCAACATACATTTTCCATCGACTGACTGATCAGTTCATTGCTGCGTCGTTTCAGCTCCGCAGCTGAACAGTGACAAGTAGTACACACCTCTCAGCACACACAAGAACGTGACACACACACACACACACACACAAACACACACTCGTTGCACTTTGCATCACCAATAATGTCAGTAACAGTGCATGACATTGAGCAGTGAGGAGGCGTGTGCTGTGTCAGGACGCTCCGTATGGAGACACAGTGGCGGCAGTGTCACACACAATGGCCTAGTGTGTGTGTGTGTGTGTGTGTGTGTGTGTTCATGTGAGTTGTACAAACCCCTCTATGTCATGACAAAGTGTGTGTACACCGTGTACGCATGCGTGCTTGACATTAAACTGTGTTCCTCCACTCTGCTCCCCCCTTCCATCACCACCCTGCACCCCCCATCCTGACTCATCGTGGCCCCCAGAGTCCCCGAGACCCCGTGTTCCAGGCCAGCGCTTATGTCTCCAGGTCCCGCTAATTCATTTAATCGCCTACTAATACCAAAGGCAGGCCAAGCTGATTAAAAAGCCCACCGAAACCATTCAGCCCGATAGTGGCGGCAGTTAAAGCCTTCGTACAAGTGACGCACACCATCATTCACTGCTCTTCATTTCCTGCAGAAATGGACCTTGGAGTGATACTACAAGGTCCTTAATCAACGGACTGGTTTGGTTTCAGCGGTTGTGAAGCGTAGAAGAACATTTCATTGTTAATTACAGTTTTTAAAAGGGGGCGGGGGGGTGGGGGGGGTTTATTACAGGATATCTTCATGAACGATGTGCAAAGCTTCTCTTTCAATCTATCCTAACTTCTTAAACCACTTCTGGACGAGGTACAATTGGATTATTTGGTACAGACATTTGCAGCGAAGGAGCTCGATCCAATTTCATGTTTAAAATGAGCAGTATCGCCTCTTGGAATGAAATGAAATGACTTTTCCTCATTTCATGATTTAGCTGAACCATAAAGGGCTTCTTTTTTTTTTTTTGCGCAGCGAAAGCCCGTTCTGATTTCACAACTGAGCCTAACCCGAGTGTTAAGGGCATCAGAGGCAAATCCATTACATCAGACTGAAGTAATTGTCAGCACACTGAGTCCGTCAGTGGTGCCGGTGAAGATGACGGCCTCAGCTGACATATTAGACTCGAAGACAAATCAATGCATGGCCCACTCTCTGCATACCAGAACAGGCTCCACAGTGTATGGCATTTATCAAATGCTAATAGGTGCTTAAAGCATGTAGCACGCAGAAATGTCTTAATGTTCAATGTATTAGAGGGTCGCTTAGGACTCATTTTCCAAGCCAGTGACTTTTATTATTTAACGGAACTGTACGATTATTTGTTGTGTGCTGACGTCCAAGCTGTGGAGCTAAAATAACAAATACCTCTTTTCACTTAAGGGGAACTTTGGTTTATTGCAACTTGCGTCTTATCTATCTAGTTTAGCCCGTCATTTCCATCAACTGTGATCACATTGTACTTACCAAAGTGATTACTGAGATCTAGAAACACAGCGACATTGCTGAGAGTCGGACGGGGGCAGGAAACAGGAATGCTCAGATGGTCAGACAGGTTGTTAAGACACATGATTTAAACCAGTGATCCCTGACCAAGAACAAGCCCTAACAAGACATTATTATAGCTTTTTTTATCTATTTTATTACATTTTCATCATTTTTATTTTCTTGTGTGCATTTGTCTCAAATTGATCAATTGTTTTTGTTGTTGTTGTTTATACGGTCTACAATTGTCCTATTATCTTATTATTACTTGTCATCTGTAAAGCACTTTGGACTGCACTAACCTGCAAGAAAGGTGCTATACAAATAAAGTTTGATTGATTGATTGATGAAAGAGGGTGAAGCAGTAATAGTACAACTGCAAACTTGACCAAACCTACAAAAAAAAGAAAAAAAAGACCAAACCACTTTGTGTATGAAATAAAATATTTTAACAATATCCACTTTTATGTAATCAAGGCTGCGATACCTAAGACAAGAAAAGGTTGGGCACCACTGACCTAAGGGGACAATAGTGCATTTAGTAATCTAGGTTTGAACTTCTCTTTCAAGCTCTGCTTTTCATTCTTTCGGCACTTTTCCTGAGAACCTCTTGAGTGCAACATCTTGAGTATCCTTCCAGGTTATCACCGCCCCCCCGTCAACCGTGGCAGTTTGGGAAAGCTATAAAACACATATGTTGTGGGCAGAAGATGTGTTGTACAAACTAGCCCAGTTTGTTTTAAGCATAACCCCTTATCATTATATAAAAAATATAAAATATATAATTACCTTTTAATGATCAGACGGTGACAGCGACTCTTAAACTCACTTCAAGTACAGTTTTACCCAAAAGGTCATTATCATACACTAGCAATTATTTTGGGCCCCGAGCCAGTGTTGAAGAAACACTACACACAAAAGGCTAATGACACAGCACATGGCCATTAAAACAGGTAGCAGTTGGCTTTGACGGCTACACTGAGATTTGACATCTGACCTTTCTGACAACCGCAGCCATTAGCCGAAACACGACCCCTGGCCGTGTCAAACTAAAGCCACTGGAGTCAAACTGACAGAAAGCAGATCAGTGTTTGGAGAGACGGGAAGGCACCCCACCCACACACACCCACACACCCACACACCCACACACACACCCACACACACACACACACACACACACACACACACACACACACACACACACACA
>JAVQJD010062539.1:0-54601 GCA_036023655.1 Nannoperca australis | reverse complement strand
AGGCCCTGGAAAGACTCGTCCTGGAGCAGCTCCGGCCCCTGGTCCAAACATATTCGGACCCTCCCTTTACACCTCTACACCCTCTATTTTCTACTCTCTTTTTTCAATAACTTTATTTATGATTGTAACTGTATCAAAAAGGAATTTCCCTTCTGGGATTAATAAAGTATTTCTGATTCTGATTCTGATATCCATGCACTGTTGTCACATATGGTCCAGTGGTCAGGATCCCTGGTTTATACCCAGGTGGTCTGGGTACAATTCCTGGTGTGGAAATTGTTTGCGTAAAAATAATAATAATCACTTCAGATGGATGTTTTGAGTGGAACTCTCTTGCAAATTTCCTCTTAATTCAGTAGTCACACACTTCTGAATTAACACACACACACACACACACACACACTGTCACTGTCTTCTCTAGTCTATTGGTTAGGATCCCTGGATTTTACCTAAATGTCTGGGGTTCATGTCCTGCTAATGGAAATGTACATGGATCCTACAAAGACTTCAAACCTTATAATTATGTTCAAAATTCACCCTCCATTCCACTAATTCCTCACACAAATGATCTCATGATGACTGACACTTATGTCTTGCAAAACCTTGTAGGATAAATTAATTCATAAATTATAATCACTAAAGTCTGAAATGTTGCGAGCTGTGTTGAAGTGCATGTCGTGTAGGTTCACACGACATGATATTTAATTAAGTGTAAATAAATAAAACTCAAGAGATTATGTTAGATTTCACGTCTTGTGGTCATTCTGATCCACTGTGACTGAGGAGAGATTGCCATCTTTGCCTCTTAATATATTTTTTCCTTTTCATCAATGCTAAGGAAAGAATCATGGGTGAACCCTCAGTTTATGTTATCACCACTATCATCTAAATGGCCTCAGGTTCTTAATACATCTGTAATATCAATATATAATGTTGGACATATAATTTTGGAAGACATGTTTGATTTCTACTTCAGTGTATGATGGTCTAAAAGGGTCCCACCAACTTCATGTGTCCACACATAACATGTCACATTTAAATTGAATACAATACAATGTCAAATGCTGTATGTCCCCTTGATGCTATACAGCTATACAGACTCTGACTTTTGTGAATTTCAACAATAGGTCATGCTGTGCTGCATCTTGTTGTGCATGTTGTCTGCGTTAGCACAAACTCAAATCAGGAGAGATTATCCACTGATTCTTGTTAGAACTCCAATCACTCCAATCACTCCAATTACATTTGCTTCAAAGTGACTTTTCCCAGTCATCCAACCAGGGATTTCTTTAGCCATCAATTAGAAATGTCGCTTCTAATCTGAGCCGGCTTCCCAGACACTGGTCATTTCCCATTAGAGTCATTTTCCCCAGGATCCCATGGAGCGATAGACATCTCCGTGGCTCAATAGAGGAAACGTGGAGGAGACCATAATTAAAGAGGTGGCATTTACTCCCAGTCAGGCCCTCTCAGAGATCTGAATCTGCAATTACCTTCCAGAAAATAGCATTGTCAGGACAGGACCCACGTTAATAATGGCCCCCATCTCTAGGGCAGGGTACAGAATGTAATCATTTCCACTGAAGCCGCACTTTGATTGTTTATCGCTTTACCCAGGGTTATCAGCCACTCTACTGTAGCGAATGTACACAGAAGGAAATAATCCTGTGGGCCACTAGCTTGGCTATTCAAGTATTTTGCTGAGTGGTGACTGCACTCATAAAGGGTAAATTTAACACCATACTCATAAAGGTTGTAATATCATGGATATGATTCACCAACCAGCCGTCGTATCACTCTTTCTTTCTCTCTCTCCCTATCTCTCACACACACGTTCTATCTCGTTCACACATTCTGCAAATGCACAGACTCCCCTAAGCCTCTACCAACCCGTGCCTGACTTTCCAGATACTTTATCAAGTGCATAAGGACCATTTGCACAGAAGGCAATTAAAAGCTTTAGTGGTTCCTGCAGGCAGAGGGGTAGTTTGGGGGCCCCAGTCGACACATGAGCCAGCACCTTATTGGAGAGGGCTGGCTTTGTGCAGCAAAATGGCTTCAGTAATTTATACCAAATAGACTGCAGGTAGGGTATGAGAGCCAAGAGGAGCGCATCTGCATTAATCAATATGAAATTATCCTGGACGCAATTTGTGGAGGGCAGCCATGCACCTGCCTAGAAACGTGGTTGGGGAAAGCCTGTAGATAAATAAGTAACTAAACGCAGAAAATCTGGTAGATGGAACAAGAAAAGAGATCCAAAATCAGATCCAACTGTCTGTCAAATCACAAGAAAATTAGATGACAGAAAACTGAATGTAAAATCATTCTGAAATGAATGAATTTATGAAACACACTGGGGTCTTTTGGCAAAACGCCATAAAGCTATATATGAGCTCAACAAACAACTAAGCATATGTTGAAGTAAAACTCTTAGGCACATCCCCAAACAAATGCAAATGTATTGGGGACTGATTGTCAAGGGTTGTAAGGAAATAAATCTATTAGAATGGTAAATTTGGGCGCCAGAGATAAGCTTGTCCTTAAAATTACCATATGCAAAGGTAGCGATAGTGAGGATGTCCAGCGGATTATCTTGTTTGCATATCTTCTAATCAATCCACTTGCAGTGTTCACGTGTAAAGGCCAAGATCACTGTGTCATGATTTTGAATCAGTCTTGTTTTTATGTAGATTCTGTTTTCACAGCCCACGAGGTGTCGAACAAAGTGTTAATTTGCATCATTCTGTGGTTTTCTTTGTCTTAAACATACTTTTTCTTTCTCTTCGACCTCAGGCTCCCAATGTCACAAGTGCCAGTAAATGGAGGAGAAGCCGAGGACATTGTGGAGATGGTCCGGGCCTTCTTTGGCAGCTGGTGACCTTCCTGGTCTATATGCTCCATGACTCTCTCCAGTCTCTTTTTTCAGGTTTCAGACAGCCCGACTCGCCTTATCACTGCCCGGGATCAGCAATTTCTCACCGACAGTCTCTCAGTAATGCATCCATGCTGGGTATCTCTTCAGAGCACGGCTATGTGCTTTGCAAATGAAATATACAAGGAGTGAATACAAGAGACAGACAGAGAGAGAGAGAGAGACAGAGAGAGTGCAGTGGAGGGAGTTCAGAGCATCATCCCAAAGAAGAATATTTTAAGCTTTAAAATATTACTTAGTGCATATTTTTTTTATGGGATCTCACTTTTATTGGCTAGTAATTAACAGAGAGTAACAAGAAAATACAAAGTGACAGAGATGGTTTGAATTGAAGACATTAGGGTCACACATTTATGTAATGACACACTTGTCGAGGTCACGCAAGAGAGAAAAGGTGTCCTATTACTTATCACTGGAATGCTTTTAGATTTTTCTAAAATTAAATGTGTGTTAAAAAGTAATTCTAACAGGGAGCACCCAATAAAAAGTGAGCTCTCCTATTAGACATGACAATGCAGATACCTACAAAGACTACAAAACAAGATCCACATTTACATCCTGTAAAACAACAGATTGTGTTAAATTGTACTATTTAAGTTTTCTGTGACTCAAAGCGGTTTGCCAATTATGCAGAGTGAAATACTGAAAAAAATTTAGAGCCCTTCCTGTGATGCATGGTTCATAAGCATAGTACCACCGGCTTAATTGGTTGAATCCCTCTCTTGGCAGACAAGGAACTGTACCCTGAGGCATAGATAAAAGACTTCTAAACTCTCTTTTGTGGAGTGAGGAGATGAAAGGGCAGAGAAGACAGGAGCTTGTCAGGAAGAAGCCAGTCCCAGCAGCCAGTTAGTGTGCAGGTGTAGGAGACCAGGAGAAGGACGGGTTATCATCAGCTCCCTGCTTGAGAAATGAGACGCCTCGTCATCAAGTCATGATATTGTATTTCTCCCTCCACTCTCGCACCCAAATTGTCCTCGCTCCTGACATGACAGACGGCATGTTGTTTACAAATTTGAGATGCTGACTGTACAGCAGTGCATGCTCAAATTGTACATCCTCACTGTGCCACTGCTATCCTTTAGCTACAAATATTTAAAAAGCAGTCTGAATTTTGAAAGCCACTTTTTTCACATGATTTGACATAATGTGTGACCTTTGTCATATCTCGTTGTAATTGTTATGTGAATGCAAAATCTAATTGTTACGTATGAAATATATAAATATTATAAATATATAAAACATGTGAGTAGCAGCACACATGCAAATAATACATTTTTTTATTTACATTCTTGATGGAGATTAAAACATTCTGATTTCAAGATTCAATTGAAGATCAGATTAACTTTTTACATTATCATTTAGATTTAATCTTTAGATTTAATATTGTTAATTAGATTTGTTTATATTACATTGAACATATTTTGGAAGGAAAACTAGCTATAGTACACAAGTTCCATTGTATACCTGGAAACTGCTTTCTCAGTGTTTTTGGAGCTTTAGTGTGACAAGTTGTTAATTTGCACCACTTCAATCACCGGCCCATATGAGCATGACTAACCAGATATAATTGTATTCTGCTGTTTGAGCTACTAGACACACAAACAAGCAAACAAACATGCAACTGGTTCAAACAAGATGAGCTTGTCAGATGCGAAAAGAATCATGGACAAATTACCACATTATAGATTAGTTCTCTTTAATCAAGTTAAATATGGAAGAATGTGGTTGAAATGTGTTAATCTTAAACTAATAACAGTAATACAAGTTTTCCAGAATGGCATAGTTCATCTGATAATCAAACCACAATGAAAACGATGCATTTTGGTTCAATTAGTGTCTCATTTCCATACCAAGCGGCACAATTAATAACATGGAGCAAGTGTGCAATTTCTCTCCCTGCTCCATGGGAAATGAGCTATGAAGAATAGCAATAATTGTCAATGGACATCTTGGCAACAGAGCATCTGCTTCATAGTACATAATCAGTGGTGTCAAAATCCTGAAAAGGCTCAAAGATTGTTGGGAAGGAAAACACAGAAAGCACTTCATTAAGAAGAACGGAAATGGAAATAAGTGTAATTTAGTCTTGTTTGGAGATTCATTATACTCACCCTCCTGCACTCTCCTCACTGTTCACTCTGGTGTCAAACTCGGCTGTTACAACCCTGGAGATATTTGGCACATCATAAATTTTACTAATTTAGTTTGGAATTGTGACATTTTTCAACAGGTTTAAGTTTTCTGGGCTTATCACAATCACTCACTGTCTCACTGACTTTATCTTCACAATGTAATTATAAATTCTGAAAGGGATTAGGCAGGTTGCTTGTTTTATTTCAGTATGATACATCAGCATAGACAAACCTACTACCTGTTTAACTTTATGCTGAACAGTTCAGTTAGTAGAATCTAACCAACTCACTGAAACAAGAGGGTCTAGCACACAAGAGGAAAAAAGGTTTTCAAGGCTTTTTCAGTGATTACATCTAAGTCTTAGAGTCTCGGTCCAATGCCCAGGCTCAATGGAGCTGCTCAATTTTAATATGGGTGCAGAGAGTGGTATTGTGTTGTGGATTTCAGCTTCTGAATGATCTGAATAAAATAAAAAAAAAGACCTTTATTGATGACATTGCTACAAGAATTTATTAACAATGATTTTTCTTTTATGATTTGTGAATATAAGCAAACTTTACATTTTGTGTCTGAAGGGCTGGATTATCATCAAATTAAAATTATAATTTTTTTATGCATAACTACAGCTACAATATCATACTACGTAACACAGTTGTTACTGAGATTATAACAGCTGTACACATTGATATGGGGGGAAATGGATTACACTGGATCAAGCTCATTATGTATGACATTATTCAGTAACTGTCCATGCATTATGAGCACTCCAGCCTTTGACTGGCAGCTCATTTGAGAAATTGACAGTACTGCAAGACGCAGAAGTGCTGCTTGACTTCTACAGCCACCGATGCTGTTTGTTGTACATTAAAAAGATTACCTCCATTTCATGAAGATAATAGCCGAGACTCGGCACGAGGAAGATGTTTTACTTTTCTTTTCTCTCTTTAACATAAGCAATACATAGAAGGAAATCTGAGTATGGGTAGAAAGGACAGCAGTAACAACCATAGCGGAACAGACAAACTGGAATTTACAGTGTAAAAACACCATGAGCATGAGATTAGCACTAAAGATGTAGCTAATATCATGACAGTACTGGCATCTCTCACATTACCATGTTAAACCTTAGAGCAGCATATTTCATTGTCACTAAGGCAAAAGATGAGAGGTATGCATATTTCAAAACAAAGTGTGAACTACACACAATTCTGATGCACACTGACATGAGGTAAAGGACACGGTGGATGTCACAGAGATAAAATGATCTCAGTGAAAGGAAAGGCTCATTTTCCACTTTACATATTTTTCATGAAATATTCCATACATTCTGTTTCAACCAGTGTGATTAGTTTGGCAAGGGGATTCAAGGTGATGCAGTTGACTATGTAAATGACAGCCTACAGAATTATTGCCATCTCATGTAGCTGGGATTTGATTCATTGTGTTTCAGGGCCATACTTTAGAAATTCACTGTTAAAACACTTTAAAGCTACTTACAGTGTATGCTGTGCTTTCAATGCTTATTTTGTTGTTTGGTGGTGTATTTTGTCTTATCTCCATAAATAAAACATATAAACATCAGGGAATATATAGACAATCACCAGTGAAAGTCACATTTTGGTGTCAGTCTGTCCAAACTAAACATCAAAGGCTTCTTAAAAATCACAATTTCATGCCAGAATTTAACCATTATCCACAGAGAAATCCCAAACGATATATTTATTTAATATTATTTAACATATTTTTCTAATGACAGTAGACTCAATACACCTGAATGCAATGCATTCATGTTGTGTTTTGCGTAAGGTGTTAATTTTAACAATAGATTCATCTATAATCAGATCTTTCTAAAGGTGGTTGAAAGCAGTTTTGGAAACGTATGAATGCAGATGGCAGAAAGGATGGTGAGAATATATGATACAAACTTCATTTACTGCCTCAGAAAAAAGGAAACTTTCTTCAGGACTGTTGACTGATTATCTGATCAATTAATAGCTATTTTCCATATCCATCTACTCAACATTTGGTTATTACCATATATTGTATTAGTTTGATTTAATCTAATTAGATGAAATTGGAATCTTTGGGCTTTTCTACCATCTCCTTTGTTCAGTGTTATGACTTTATTTCCAAGACAAAAAAAAGTGTGACTAATGTCAGACTCAATTTTTCTCTCGACATCTGCAGGACCATGTTCTGATAAGGTCACTGGGGCTCGTCTTGTCACTGTAGCTTTTTTCTTCCTGCTCATAAATTCTGTCTGTATCAGTCTTCATCGCTAAAGGTATTGAATACTTGTCAGGAATAATATCAGTAGTATTTTGAGATCCTCTTAACTAGAACAATGTTTTAGATTGGAGGTAGAGGACTGTCACAGCCTTTGTTTAAAGGGATATTTATGCAGAGGGTAATGCTTGATAAGCATATCAAATAGGACAAAGACACAAAACAGGCATTGATTGCTATTCATTCTAAAGCCAAACATGCACTTAGTATAGCAATGTGACAATCAAACTGATGTAAAACAAAAAAAAGCTTAGTATTTATTGAAAGGTGCACTGCACCAAGTTGTCACACAGTGCTCCATGCCCACTGATTCTATGTCAGCACTTTTAAAAGAATGGAAGGTAAATCAATTAAATTATTATTCCTGAGCCTTCCTATTCTCAAATAGTTGGACTATGCTGTCTGTGGACACATTCAGTAAGGCCTGTTTCCATGCCGTAAAATTAAACTGATTTAAATTCCCGATAAGCAACCCTTTATGTCTTATAACTGGGATCTTATCATCCATCCCTTTTACTTCAAGATGGGTCAGAGTATCATGATATTAAAGGCATTTGATGTAGGCTTCTGTATCAAAATGTGACATTTTGCAGCTGTGTTTACATTATATTTGCCCAAACCCAAACTGGCTTACATAGGTATTTTGGTGTTTGTCATCACTACAAAGTGCAAAAATTCACAGACTATACCATACTTTGTCCATGAATGTAGACTGATTGGTGCAGAGGAGCCATTTATCGCTCATTCTGCAGAACAGTGTCCATCCATCTGAAAGGGAATTAGTTATCACAGGCCTACAGGGAGCCATTATAGAGTATTGTTTCCGAGAATGGCTTACCCCAAGCTGCTTTGTGTTTGCTAAACGAGAAACATCAGAAGCAGACAGAAGAGACAGTGTGAAGGCTGGCTGAGAATGAGCTGCAGTTAGGGGTTTCATCTATCGTGTAAGCTACATTATTTCAAGACTCCTTTCTTTAATAATTTTTTCTGTCTCTATGAAGATTATTATTATAGACATATAATAGGCAGATGATGAGCACACCTCCTCCCCCACACACATTGTTTGCATTGAGGACTCTCATTGGAATGTGAATGATAACATTAATTCTAACTCTTACCTTCCAGCAGTACTTCATATCTATATCAGCCCTTTCCAAAAACAGTAACTTATCTTCACATTTTAAACTTAAATCCAAAAGCAACCCTTATTCCTAAAACCTGCCAGAAAGACAACACTTCCCAAATGATCCTAAACTTTTTTCTGTGAACTCAACCTCATCACCATTATCATCACTATTTATTTACAAAGGAGAAGAGTGTACAAAAGAGGGACATGACTGCCCACATACACTATATTCAGTTATGGAAAAAGTTTTCATTCAGTACCAAAATATAACAATATTCACAAAAAGTTAAAAGTTTTACATTCCAAATTTTTGTTAAAATATACACGTAAGACAAAAAAATAGAAAATTAAAAAAATTAAATGAATGCACCGTTATTATCAAATGTTATTGTGCCTCTTGCCTGAATTACCAGCATGTCTCCAGAGTAACCAGTACAACTGTCAGATAAAGATGAGGAGTATGATAACAAACAGTGTTTGGCTAAAAAGAAAGAACCCATGGGAGATAATAGTATCTTCAGAATGTACTTCGGTAGAGCACTTGAATTAATTTACCCCGTTAATTTCATATAATAATAATTATTATTATTATTATAATTATTATAATTATTATTATTATTATTATTTTATTTTTAATTTCTATTTCTATTTCTATGTTTATTTTTATTTTTATTTTTATTATAGTAGTAGTTTCTGTCTTTATCAACTGTTAAAATGAGATGGAGCAGGATGTTATCCGCATGCGCAATAGATATATTTTCTAGCCTCTTAAGCTACCAGCCAGCTAGACAGATGTAAGCTAGCACAGATATAAATTAGACAAAGAAACGTTGTGAAGAGACTGAGTGAAAAATAGTTTAAAGTAACGGAGGGTGAAAGGAGCGGCTGTGACACAAAGCTATATGCGTTATTCGATATATATGGAAGTATGAAATTGAAAGGTACGCAGTCATCATGTCTTTTTAAACTTTTTGTGAGCAGTCAGTGCAGAGATTAGCTTTGGCTAGCTGCTAGTTAGCCGCCGTTGTTTTCCCACCAGCAGATTGTACCAAAACGTGAGGGTTTACGTTAGCTTTGTTAGTTAGCATCCTGTTCTAGGGACCAGTGAAGGCCCTTTGTTTTACACCGGGTAATGCGGGGTCTAAACAGCACATAACCAATTTAGCTTGAGGTATCCCTAGCTAGTTTGTCTTGCAACGGATGTGTAACGTAACTAAAATAAGCCAGCCTGGTAAAATGTGGACAGATTTATTGTTAACATGTTTTGTGTTAAGCTAGCTGATCAGTGTTAGCTCTATTTGCGTTCTAAGGCTAAAGTGAAGTTAACATTAATGTAGCTAATGAGAACATTAATGTTAGCTTTTTTGCTAAATCTTATCCTTCTTTTAAAACATTATGATCGGGACAAGTCTGGTGAAGTAAAGCTATAGTGTTGATGGTTTGGAAATGAGTGTTGACACTTTAGCTGATGTTACGCTAACATTGAGCTGTTGCTTTCTTTCGATTTCGATTATTTGTATTAAGGATAGTCACACCAGCTTACATATCGAATAGCATATAGGCTAAAGTAAGCTGTGGAGCTTATTAAATGGTATTACACGTTCAACTCATGCAAACTAGCTAGATGCCTGCTCAGATAGCATCATTTGTGATTCAGTTGTATTAAAGGCGAGTTAGCACGACTCAAGCTAACGTGTTAGCCAAACAAAGTTGCAGGTGAATCTTGAGTTAGCTAATTTAACTGACTGGCTTCTAGGCCGAGCAGTCAGTTACAGGCTATGCTATACTCTAAAGCGTCACAAAACCAGTCGATGGCACATGTTAAGGTATTTAAGGAGTACACTACCAATCTGTTACCTCAACGTTAACTAAGGTAATGCTGACTTTTTAATAACGTGGCATGCTTGACTGATTTGAAAGCTCTAATTTTCTAGTGCTGTCACTTTATTGACACTTGGAATGTATTACATTCATTGGTAGATGTGGCAGTTGTGGTGTATTGTGAGAACTGTGGCTTTATTGGTAGATGCTTCAGCAATGTTAGTGGTAAACTTTAATTACTTTCAGACCGGTTGATCAGGTCCATTTTCTATGCCTAATGTCTGTTGTTTTTTCTAGAGTGGAACATGAAGATGGGGTCATGAAGGATCCTGTGATAACTTAGAAAAACTGCATTTTTGCACACAACCATTCAAGAGGTAATGCTGCATGATTCAGATGTCATATGTAACCATTATAGCTAAATGTGGTTCACTTGCATCTACTGAACAAAAGAGTTGTTAAACTTGTCACTGCAAGCAAATGTCTGTATACTCAATGTGAGGTCTGTTTGTTCAATACTGCTCTTTCAATAATAATGTGATTCATAAGCAAAGACATAAAATGTCAGTTTATAGTCCCTGCTTGCATAGTTATACTTGTTTAATTTAAATATGTTTAGCATCAAACAGAATCTTGGAAATAGATAGAAGACAACACTATTGTGTTTATGTGTACAGTTCAATTTTACTCAGAGAAGCAGGTGCATGTTGTAAATCACATGGTGGGTCTCACACAAAAAGGAAGTGAACTCTGGACAAGAAACAGTGGAACAACAGTGTGATTCTTTCTCTGACCTCATGTCTTTTTGCAATGGAGGCATCTTCTTGTTTTGTGATTATGTTTTTATTTTTGCATCAAGCAATGTGTTTGCATACACTATGTTAATAGTCTGTGTGCAGTGTAGAGTATATTTCAGAAGCAAATATAGGATTATCAGTTATCAAAAATAATTCTGGACAGAGTTCATACTTTTTAAGAATAATTGGAAATACTTTTACTCTGAAATGGCTTGATCACAGGTATGACAGGGGTGTAGAGGCATTGATATGAACGTCACCTTGTGAGAAAGATAAAATGACATGTACTGACAGGGAATGTGTACCTAGAGTGTCAGGTGAGGAGGGAACGGAAAACACTTGCAAATGTGATTTTGCTTTAGCATACTATTGCTATAACAAAGTTTTTGTTAGATTTGGTATACTGCTGGCTCAACAGTTGTGCTGCCTAACTGAAATATAACTGGCATGTTTGCACATAAAAATGGCTGTTATATGCATTTGATTTCACCTGCACTAGCTCGCTGGCCATATCCTAGCCTCTTTAGTAACTCACCAGTGTGACATGAGAAGTTGTTTTTCCAGTGTCTTTGCTGTCTAGATAGCAATCCATGTGTGTCCTCTTTCAGCTCATTTACAGAATCAGTCGGTTAGGGACTATACTCAAGTTGTGAGAAAATCTGCACATGATCACATAAGTGGCAACCAAAGTGTAACAGAATGTCTCCTCCATTGTCTTAGTTAAATTTTGATTAGCAGATGGTCCAATCTGACACAATGCATCCCATGAATAAGACTCTGGGTTTTGCCCCACTAGTGATGGGACCTTATTAGGATGGTTGGTCTGTTTGTCTTTTTAATCTAGCTAGCTTTACCTCCAGAAAGGGTTTCAGTCTCGCTCTGATGTGGTATATGTATTTACTGATTTGCATACAACTCCCTTACTCAGAGGTGTATGGAAAGTGATTGGAAATTAAAGGATAGGTTCACAATGTTTCAAGTCCTTCTTAAAACAATAGTCATGTACCCATATGAACAGTTTTCACTTGCTGTAGTCATCCCTCCTGTTCTTACTGGCCACCAAGAGACCCCTTCCTAATGTGTTTTTAATTGGTGATTGCATGGGGGGATCTACAGTCCTGGTTCTGTTTAAATAAAAAGAAAAATATATATATATATTTTTTTTTTCTCTCCAAAGTTTATCTGAAGCTAATGAGACTGCTGCAGTCAAACAACAACAAAATGCCCTTTTTTGTTACACTCCTTCCAGTGCAGCTAGACAAGTGCACATTGTTTGGGGAAACACAAAGAGGGAATTTCAAACTAAAAAGCCTAAAACCTCGAAGCAAACTCACTTGAATTGTTTAACTCCGACTGCTGAAGCCTCACATTGGCTTCAGATAAAAATTAGAACATATTTTTGTGCACAGCAAGGACTGTGGATTTTGTCCCCCATGACTTGCATTAAGTGAAATTTAGGAAGGGATGATATAATAATATAATGGCCAGCATGAACCGAAGGAATAATCACAGTAAGCAAGACCTGCTTCAATGTTTATATGGGCACCTGCCTTTTGTTTTAAAAAATCGTGACCCTCTCCTTTTTAATGCACAGCTTTTCCCTTTCGAGGACATGAAAGTTGGTTGCATCAGTCAGTTCCTGCGTTTCTTGTTGGCCTTTTTAACAATCCCAACTGCCCAGTCACATCCCAGTATGCAATATGTTGACACTGCCATTCATTCATTTGTGTTTTGTTTAGTTTGCTGCCTTTGTCCTTATTTCACATTTATTTCTTCTGATGATAACACATTTTGCAACAAGTTGCTGTGAGGATGGGCATTTTGATTGGCACATAGTCAGGGATGGTGAAATGACAGAAGCTGTGTTGTTAATGCATTCTACATTAAAGTTGTTTTTTATGCAATCACAGAAAATGTAATTTACTATATAGCATGGACATATTTGCATTACTGGTCACTGCACTTACTCAAACCTATAGTAGAAAGAATTTACCTTGTTTCCTTCAATTCCAAGTTGGTGTCAGATGTCGTTGAATCACAAGACCTCAGAGTAAGAATGCAGTATATTTTTTTTTTTTTTTTGGATCACATTTGGTAGCAATTACAATACGGGCAGATTCAAATCATGTGATGGATTTGTTTTAATAGGCAGGTTGTGTTGAATTTATTTCATGTGTGTAATTTGTGCGAAAATAATGTTGCTTATTGTTTTCTTATAGAGATTAGTGCTTTAAGGACGATCGTGAGTGGTACCCAGAAGCCAGTGATGTCCCGGGTTCCCACCCCTCCTCCTCCCGGGGAGATGTCAAGTGGACCTGTGGCAGAGAGCTGGTGTTACACACAGGTATGGTCCTAACTAAACTCACTGAATCATGTTCTACACACCAAAGTCACAGAATGGATCATGTTTTTAGATCGCTTGTAAAATTGTTTCAAATCATATCACGCAGCTGGGACATTATTTAAAAACAACCACACCCTAAGCACTGCTATTTTATTCCCTACTCATACTCCTATTTTATGTTTCTCTTTTTATGTTAATAGGATTTTTAGCACATGTGTTAGTAAGAACATTAACGGTGGCTCTGTTCCATTAGTGTGACAATACCAGGGCTCTGAAACTAGAGCCATTAAATGCAATGCAGCCATCATTCATTGTATTATTTACACGTGCTTTTCATACAGTGACATGTCAAAATATCTTGATTAAGATGGCCCATTTTCCCTGAAAGATGTTCAATTTGAGGAGGTCAAGCCACATCATTTTTATTTTAATATTGCATTTTTAGTGTATTTTTGAAAACGGGGAGGAAAACAACAGCTTTGGTCTGATGGTTGTTTGTTTCTACTTCTGTTTCCAAGGTCAAAGTAGTGAAGTTTTCCTACATGTGGACCATAAACAACTTTAGTTTTTGCAGAGAAGAAATGGGGGAGGTGTTGAAGAGCTCAACCTTCTCCTCTGGTCCTAATGACAAGATGAAATGGTTGGTATTCAAGAAACTTCTCACTGCAATTCATATATTTGCAGGGTTTCAGTAGGATGTGAAAATCCTTGATAGTTTATGAGTAATTGTAGCGTTTTGGTCAAATCTGATTCATGTGTACTAATATGCATTAGCTTTTTTGGTTTATCGATCTTTTCAATTTATCACATCCAGTTTCATGTCCTTGAGTTTTCCAAAATACCAACATGAACGTCATTGAAAAGTCTGTATGTTTTGTTGTAGTGTGGCAACTCTGCAAATGAGTGATAATTACGCACGAGTGAATCCTCTCTGAATGCTCATCATAGTCTTGTGTTCTGACAAAAGTGCTAAAAGCAGTTACGACTGTCTTCTCTCTATTTTATCTGTTTGCCAGGTGTCTGCGAGTCAATCCAAAGGGACTTGATGATGAAAGCAAAGATTATCTGTCATTGTATTTACTTCTTGTTAGTTGTCCAAAAAGTGAAGTCAGAGCGAAGTTCAAATTTTCTTTGTTGAACGCTAAAAGAGAGGAGACAAAAGCGATGGGTGAGTACAAGCAATCAGAACATCGTCACATCCAGTTCAACTGTATATTTGCTTTTCCATTTCTGCCTCCACTTTTATTCACTTTTCTAGCTTGTAAACAAAAAGGCAATATCAAGACTCAGCATTATTTTCTTCTTGTTACAGAAAGCCAAAGAGCATATAGATTTGTCCAAGGCAAAGACTGGGGCTTCAAAAAATTTATAAGGAGAGACTTCCTCCTTGATGAAGCTAATGGACTCTTACCAGATGACAAGCTCACCCTGTTTTGTGAGGTAATCGTTTCACCGTTGCTTTCCTTCTATTCTTCAAATGAATTGAGGCTTGCAGTCTTTTTTTAAATTTTATTTATGAACCACACTTTTCTTTACTTCGACTTGCGATGATAGTGCATGCAACTATACCCAAAAGATCATCCTTTTTAATAGATGAATAGGAGAAGATTTGTTTTTATTGACTTGACCTTCCTCCTCATGTGTCCACAGAACACGTTAATCTCTGTTCTGTCTCATGTTTTGGTTTAGTGAACAAAACGTACCATCCTGTACACATGCTTCTGTTATGTTTCCTAGAATGGTTTTGAGTTTAGAGGCCAATTTTAAGAAAACTATCTGGAGTCTCAATATCATAGGTTTATTAATAAATTATGTATGGATTTAGGGGAAAATCTAGATTTTTACATATACAGAGGATACACAAGATGCTTCATTGTCTGTCTCCCAGTTTGTGTTATGATTTGCTGAGTTTTGTTTACACTTCTCTGTGTTGACTAGATGTGCAAATAATGTCGACGCATGAGCTGAATGCACTTGAGTTTGGAATGCCGATCCCATTGATTGGAAATAGTGTTTATTTTAAATTTTTAAATTTTTACCACACTATTCTAATTTAATACAAAAGTGTTTTCCGTCATCCGGTACCAGTACCGTGCCCCTGAGCTGCTGTTGTGTTGAATGTGGCATACAAATAACTGAATTGTTGCATTAAATCTTTACAAGGGTCAAAATCACATCACTGTTGGATTGAACCATAATGTAATCTTAAGTGAATCAAGGCTAGAGACCCTTAATTCTTGTCGTTATGGCCAGTTTACTGCTGCGTGTAAGCTCTGGTGCCATTTAACTACAAACATACTGTGTATTTGCTTCAAATGGCATTCAACTCGTAGAAATTGAAACGCTTCCTCCGCCTTAAATTATTTACTGGGACACTTGTTTTCAACATAATTGATTTCATTGCTTCAAGAAGAATAAACGTGTCCGACAATGTTCTTTCAGGGCACTAGTTAAATGAAGTGTCAATGAATTTTGACGGAAATGCTGTTAACCAAATACTGCCAGGACCAGACAGCGTGCCAGGCGGCAGTTCCACAAGGATTCAACCATTTCAGGGAAATTGCCACTTTGATAAACAAATTACATTTAAATTAAAGACAAAATGCCTTTACTCATCAATTAGGTGTTTCAGCAAAGTTAATTACTTTTTGCTTTAAGTGGTTGTGTTTTTGCAAGCAAGAGTCCCTCCCGCTGCAGGTCTTTGAAAATATGCTTTTAAAAGAAGCAAATTAAACACAAATTAGACCAATGCAGTCAGACGTTTGTTGTTGGATTTGTTGGGATGTTTAGTCTTGATGAGACTTTGTGTTGTTCTCATTTGCAGGTAAGCGTTGTCCAGGACTCTGTTAACATTTCGGGCCAGTCCAACATGAACATGCTGAAGGTACCGGAGTGTCAGCTGTCTGATGACCTGGGGAACCTGTGGGAGTGTTCACGCTTCACAGACTGCAGCCTGTATGTGGGAGGGCAGGAGTTCAAAGCCCACAAATCCATCCTTGCAGGTAAGACCATCCCCGGGCCCCCTGCACTTTAGCAAGCGGGAAACCAGGAGGAAAGCCCCCAAAACGGCCCTAGCAAGACATGCCTGTGCCTCATCTTAATTGCCTCTCGCTGAGAACCGTAAGCACCTCAAAAGGCTACGGAGGCTTTGTGAGTGTTCCTGGCTAGATTCGAGGCGGTCTAGTTCTGCAGTGAGTGCTAATCCACCCACTACCACTGCTTGGCCCTGCTTGACCCAGATGACTGTAGGATCCAGGAGATTGAGAGGCTGCCTCTCCTCTCCAGCTTGTCTCCATTAGACACGGTGGCAGCTGCAGTGGTCAGGAGGAAATGCTGACAATGTGGCAGCTATACGGATTTTAAGATCATAGTTCACTGATGTTTGCCCCCGTGCTGTACAATCACTTTATTTGTCACATGACACAATGCTGGTATGTTTTGACCAACACTATTCATTTGGTGTGCTAACATGCTTAGTATGATGTTGATCGGTCATGATATTTCTAATTGTTCAATTTATTTCTTCAACAGCGAGGTCACCGGTCTTCAATGCTATGTTTGAACATGAAATGGAGGAGAGTAAAAAAGTAAGAGCAACTGGTTACAGTAACTGCTTCATCTCACTCTTTCCTCAATAGTTCATCTCACATTTCTTACATGTGTAGTAATAATTGCTCTTCTTTCATGGATGTCTTTTCAGTTGGCAAGTTGAAATGAGTGAATTGACAAGTCGGTTGTTTTCCCCTGCAGAACCGTGTTGACATCAGCGACGTAGACCCAGATGTCTTTAAGGAAATGATGGGCTTCATCTATACAGGAAAGGCCCCGAACCTGGAGAAGATGGCAGACAATTTGCTGGCAGCTGCAGATAAAGTAAGTACCCAAGTAATTGAAACTTTTTCTAATAGATTTGCAAACATCTTTCTTCCACTTCATCAGTTGGTAATTTAGCTACGGTGCAAATATGTGACCTGATAAATCCTGTTTAGGTAAGCTCATTCCACCCGCTCCACCCTGAAGATATCTTGGGATACAGCTTATTTTCCCAAATGAAGAGCTAGTTCGTTTTAACCACTATGTTAAACACTGGGACTGAGATGAGAAATTAAGGTTTTACTCAAAAAATGCATTTTTTCTTTACATTATTATTATTATTTATTTTTTTTGTCAGTTTCAGAGTTGTGTATCACCACACAGTATTATGCCAAGTTAGTAATAACGTTAAACAGTAATTAGATGTGATACAGGCATGGACAGTTATGTACCTCACTTCCTTCCCAATGGTACGCTTGGATTTTAGTGTTTGGGGTGCAAAGACTAAGTATTATTTATAAGTCAGTGAGGCTAAAAGGCTAATGTGGTCCGTTGTGTAATTACACAGCTGTTAGCCTGCATCTTATGTGACATGATTTCAGTATTGGTTAACTGTAAACCAATACCCCCCAAACACACACACACACACACACACACACACACACACACACACTAACCTTGCCCATCATTACAATAGAGCTTCATCAAATACTACTGTGTATTTTTTGAAGCTCATAATGTTCCATTTCTGTGGAGAGAGAGAGAAGTGCTGAGTCATGTTAACAGAAATTGTTAGATGTAGTTAAGGATGTGTGTCAGTAACAAAAAGCTTGTGTCCATTATGTTGATACACAAATAGGATTACATTTTTGGCCGTTTCTGACAAAAAACCCAGTTTACTTAAGGCCTGTATTTTGTTATCACATAGGCCTTAAGTAAACTGGGTTTTTTGTCAGAAACGGCCAAAAATGTAATCCTATTTGGAGACTCCCAAGAGGACGAGGATAACCTTTTTTTTGATTTGCTGTTCAGACCCTAGTTTGGATTGCCTTCTGTGTTATGTTGCTGGTGGATGTACACAATTTTAGCTCCATTTTGCAGCTCATGTTAGGTTGCATTTATGATCAATGTAGCTTTACAAAGCAATATTTCTTGGGGGATATGAATCCTCCTGTAATGTCTCAAATCCTTTCTTGACACAACCATTCTTTCACCAGTTCAGATGAGTTGCCCTCTTTTTAGGGTGAGCAAACTGTACTGTGAATACCGTGCTGATCATAAATTTGATGGATGAGTTTTTCTTGTTTAGTTTTTTTTTTACCAAATATTGTACCAGAATACTGAGAAACAACCTTACGTTTTCCTCCAAAATCATCCCAATCATTGCTCAAGGGAGACAAATCACAGTTGCCGTGTGGTGAAGATGGGTAATTCCAGATATTTAACGTTGCAGTTCATATTGCAAGAGCCTGCTGGTTGGACATTTTGGGTCCTGGTCATCCTGTTCAAATTGTTATCATTAAACATTTTAGTAACTGATTGCACCTGTAGCTTATGATGTTCATTCAAAACAGTTGAGACGAGACCTCAAACCACAGAGATCCTCTTTGCATCCAGGGTGTAACCACTGCTTTTTGTGTGTACTCCCCTCCACTCTCACCACCACCCCACCCCAGTATGCTTTGGAGCGTTTAAAGGTCATGTGTGAAGAGGCCTTGTGCAACAGCCTTTCAGTGGAGAATGTGGCCGACACCCTCATCCTAGCAGACTTGCACAGTGCCGAGCAGCTCAAAGCACAAGCCATAGATTTTATCAACAGGCAAGTATCGCAAAAAAAAAAAAAAAAAAAAACCTCCAGTGATAAATTCCTGCTGCCATTTCTGTTTACCAGACCTGAATGCTTACCTTTTTATCTCCTCGCCATAGGTGCAGTGTCCTGAGACAGCTGGGCTGTAAAGATGGAAAGAACTGGAATAGCAAGTATGTAATTAGCTGATATATGTGACACAAGATTAATAACACACTCTTATCTCTTCCCCCAACCAGATGCATTAGAATTCATTGTTTTAGCCCAGGCAGACTGAGTGCTATTTGCCTTTTCAGTTTGAAGCTCCGTATCTTTGTATCCAAGTTATTAATAGACTCATACCTGGATAAACCCTGGAAATGGAATATTTGTAGAATTTTAAAAAGAAGGGAGGTTGTTGCTATGGGAAGTTTTTCTTTCAGATGATGTAGTGCGTTGTCACAGGGCACCTTGAAGTGTTGAACTTACTTCTGTCTCTGTTGTCTTCAACACGTGAAGACGTTTTAATCCTTTAGTATTTTCAGCGTATGCACAGAAAGCACTAATGGCCCTTTTTTTAAGTTTACCATTCAACTCACAAATCAAGTCCCCCTTATTTACTTTGTCATTACTATCTCATTTATGTTTATTGATTTTTAATGTGCACATTCTCATGTCTGACTGTTAACTTCATTTTGCCTGTGCTTACAGTCATGCTACAGATATAATGGAGACTGCAGGCTGGAAGTCAATGATCCAATCCCATCCTCACTTGGTAGCCGAGGCCTTTCGTGCCCTGGCTTCAGCACAGTGCCCACCCTTTGGTCCTCCCAGGAAGCGCCTAAAACAGTCCTGACTGCCTGACTGTGCCCCAGGACTTTACTGGAGGTGTGAAGCATGGGTTTACAAAGAAAGGACTAGCGAGGGTACCACTCTTATTTCCACCAAAACTGAACACACTTGAAAAAAGAAGAGTGGAGCTTTCTGGCCAGGAATGTGGGGAGGCTGGCACGCGGACGACTGACATCAGTGGATTGGGAAAAACAATGGTAAAATTGGTGTTGCTTGCTTGCTTTGCTGCCCCAACTGAATTCTGTTCAGCCCGGGTAGCAAGTCAAGCTGTCTGCTACAGTTTTTTTCCTGTAATTTTAAAAATGGCCTTAATATATCTGCCATTGCTCTGGAGCCGCTCCAGAGTACTTTGTCTATTTTACTCTGTGCCTGCCTTGTCACAAAGACCAGGCCCTCCTCCAGGTTGCACTAGTTCCCATGAATAGTAATTTTGATATGGAGTTCTATAGGAACGTAACAAAGGTTTAACTAAAGGGGAAATATTATATATTTGTAATGTTTAGCCCGTTTTGTGACTAGACATTAAAAAGCATGAACACTTTCAGTGCAAGGTCAGTTCTTTACACTTTTTAAAAGATGTGTATGCCCCATATTGATGGCACCATTTCTATGTAAATGACAGTTGAACCATCTTCAGAAGACCAGTGTACACGAAAGTCTGTTCTTGCATATTTGTGGGGAAAAATTGTAATCTGCCATTATGAAGACCCAGTGTCTATCCTTATAATACATGTAAGACAGAAAAGTGTCTATACTTTGGCCCTAATATATTAAAACATTGGAAGTATATGGAAGTAGTTACTCAGTCTCCCATTTGAATTACATATTCCAGATCATACGTCTGTGAACCGTTATAGATTCAATTTTGAGAATTTCTGTCCTTAGTATCGCCAACTTGCAAATATTATATATTCTCAATATATTGTGGTTAACTAAAAGTGGAGAGACTAATGCATGGTCATGTTATTGTCAAAGAAAGTGTCCAAGTACCAATTTTGTTTATTTTCTGCAATTATCTGACATACTTGTGCAGAATTAAATGAATTCAGTATGTGCAAAAAAGATTTCCTCTAACATGCTTGGATATTTGTAGGATGCTGAGCATCACTTCTACTGGCAATGTTATTCTGTGTTTGAATGGGGGGGTTGTCATGTTTATTCAGTCCGTCTCGTATGTAGTGTGGTGTGACCGACACTTCACAGGATTTTGTAAATTAAAAGAGTAGCATCGTTTTTACATGATATTACTCATCATTCAGCGTCATGTTGAGATGTTGAAACCTCTTTTGTTTGGAAGCAAAAAAGATGAAGCTGTCTGCAAGAATGCCTGCATTAACCCATTAAACCATTTTCCAGCAGTCTGAAGTAGCCCAGGTTTATTTAAATATATATATTTTTTTAAATGAGAATTGTTTAAATCAGTGTGACAAGAGATTTCAGTTTGAGGAAGGGTGATTATTATCCACACTGTTTCTTTTTAATGGTCATGTTAATAGCTGTGGATGTCAGGCTGAGGTTATTTTATTTTATTTTTTTTTTCTCTGCACTGGTTTTCTTTTAAATTTAAGATTAGAAAACAACACCACTGTGATAATCAAAAGAAAATGTGCTTAAACTGCATTAGCATAGTAACATGCTTAATGGTGAACCTTTTACAGCACATGAAAGACATTTTCCCTCTTGTTTTATGTGAATGCTCGGCACAAGCTCTAATTAATGTGAACGCGAGGCTACTCTTTGCTGCTGGAACAGAGACGTCTTCATCAGCAGCTTGCTGATCCTTGTCCGCCCCTCTCGGCACGGATCCTAGGAAAAGACCTGATACCATCTATGCTTTAGGACGCCTCTCCAACCTTTTATCTCCCTCTTTCTCTTTCCTCTGGTAACTGTAATGCTTGAAAGCGACGATGCCTGCAGTGGCATCCTCACAATCGGAAATGTGTTCTGTCATTTGGATCGTAGGAAATGAGATTGTTAAAAGACGCCGTGGACACTGAAACGGGGCCAGAACTTTAGATGCTTGAGTATAAATATGGGTTTGGTAAAATTGGTGTATTTCTATGTGAGCATCTTTGTCGTGTGAGTCCAAATAACAAAGTGAGGCTGCAGTGCCCTGGCTTACATAACTGACACCACCATTTCCACTATAAACAAGTGACATTGATACAAAAGAAACACTGCTATTGATCTACTCAGCTCAGTGCATCCCAGGAGGTATTTTGTGATAGACTCTAAAGATGCTTTTTAACTACTGTGCTTCCCTTGCACTCATCCACTTAAGTATGTAATTTCCATTAGTTTCCCTGAATGTATTTTGACAAATCCAGTGAAGGGTTGGGAACTTGTCAAATCCAGCTGTGGAGTACACGTGATGGGTAGCTACAGAAAGCATTTATTTGCAGGAAGAGTTGATAAACATCATCAAATGCAGCATTTCTTGTTGCTGTGTTACACTCTGGTCTGTTGAAGCGGGACGGGGAGCATTTTTGCCTTTCTCATTAATTTTCCCTTTGTGATTGTTGACTGTCAGAGTTTCATAAAAAGCAACAAAACCTGACATTTCCCGCTGATGAAGTACATTGTTGCCCTGTTGAACTTAAGTAAATATGTCACTTGACATGGTATTATTGGGTTTCAACACTACTGATACTTCATAAAAATTTAAATTTTTCCAAGAATACATTTTACCTAAATATACGCATACATTTGTAAATTGATTATTGGCGTTAATGGGCAGATCAGGGCAATAGGCTAACAAATTGAAAGTTATTGTGTCTAATATTGCCACTGAAAATGATGAAAAGTGAAATGGATGTTAACATTCCTCTTAGTTTTCCAAGGATTTGGAATGCGTGCAGCAGGAAAGCATGGTGTGACTTGATGCCTAAGCTGTGGGTGCCTCACCCTGATCAGATAAGAGTAATGGAAGGGAATGAAAAGACCCCTGTCCCTGATGGCCACAGCAAAATGGATGTGCTCCCTGAGGTGTACCTCTGGTATCATCCACGCCTGTGGACACAGATTTATTGCCCATTAAAAAGCTACACTGAAATGTACCTCTTAAAATGGTGTGTTTATCCTGTTGAGGAGTCCTTGTAGAAATGAAACGAGACAACTGTGAGCACCGACAAACTGGGGCTGACTCAGTGTGACAATATGCCGTGAGCCAAGTTCAAATCAGGTTTAATGCCTTTAAAAACCTAAATTGATCTTTACAATTTAACAAAATGAACCCTCCGATGAAATGAAATAATACAAAATGAACATTTTTACTTATACACAGCAGTGCTCTTATTTCCTATTTTACAGGGGAAACTGTTGAAACAAGATTATGCAAGCAGTAAATCAAAACAGGTACAATCTGCAAGGATTACAAAAATGGAAATCAAAGCAATCTAACTATAAGCAATAAATGACATATATCTACATGATATCGCTTAACAAACACCAAAAATAAGGAACAGTATACTTAATATATTTCTTTGGAAAAATTAGAATAAATTGGCATTGTTTACTCGGAAGCCATAAGTAAACACATTTAGTTTTAGAGTTACACATTAATACACAGCATTTGCACAAAAGGAGTAGAACTAAAACATCAACATAGATCAACTTGGATTTAGTAATTTCCTTATCATACACCACTCCTCGTGTATAATGGGACAGGATAATTTACAGCTGATGGGGAAAGACATGAGAATACAGCAAAAAAAAAGCAACAATGACAGAAGTAATTGCCATGTGATTAGTCAGTGACACATGCCCTAGCCTAAAAACCCTGCCTATACGGAATCAACACAACTTATGAAACATGTTGATGGTTTTCAACAGAACCTTTTAAAGAAAAAAAAAACGTTTTAGTGATATCTAAGTCAAAGCACATTTTACCATTTACTACAAGACTGGATGTTATCCACTTTTACATAAAAGTCAGTCAACTTAAGATTGCTGTACAATAGGGATATGTCTGACATTTTCAAATTTTGTCCCACTTCTCATTAAAATTCCAGACGGATTCTGTACTTTTACCTTTTTTTTTGCTTTTGGTTTCTCCACTCTTGGTCTTAGGTAAATGAAATTTCCCAGGCTAATTAAAGCCTATTTAAGACAGGTAATGTCAGGGCTGGTGGCAGGACCATGACAAAGTGCTGATAATTGTCTGCCAGACTCACTAAATCCACCTGTCTTGCAATTATCACTTTCCCCCCGCCTCTCCTGACACATTAATCCACTGCGTGGCCAGCTCGACAGGCTGATGCCTCAAAGTGCATCCTGCAAACACAGATGTTGGATTTCAGACTGGTTTAGCATACACATGTCTTATGGTGACTGCAGCTGAAAACCAACACATTTTTAGGAGCACACAAGGCAGCAGCCAGGTTATACATGGATGGGTACCTACATATGTATGTGTAATGATTTATGGTTATGCTCTCTGCTTGTTTTTAGATTAGATATGTTGGATTTTGTCATGGGCAGATAATAAATCAATTCACTTTACTTCACTACCTATAAGAGAAAGATGAGAGATAAAGGATATATTGTAAGCCCATATTAATTATTCAGAACTTCTTGAAAAAATACCCATTGATCAGACTAATCTGAAAAATACACTGTCCTGCCCGTGTTCTGTTAACAGGTACAAATGGATGTGATTTGACTGATCAGTCAAAATGTCGCGATGTTTCAAAAGTGAAATATCAAATTTTACGCCCTGTCAAATAGCAATGCAAATGTCTTGGTATTGTAATTAACATGATTCAAAGTCTTGTCATAATTCATTCTATAACTGACTGTTTAAATGAGGTGAGGAAATTGTTTGACAATGATAGCGTCAATGCAGCACTATTCACAGCAGCCAGCTATGCTCTTCCAACTGGGAGGCTGCTTGCCTATGGTCTAGCCTTGAAGAAAACATCTGGACAACATGCTAATTATACTAGTGGTTTACGGAGAACATGTGCTGTTGTGATGGGGGGGGGTGGAGTCACCCAGGGTTGGTAGCTAGCTCTGAATCCCAAGTCAACCCCTAAAACCAAGTCCCTGGACACCTAACTATCTCCAGTGTTTATCTGTGTACTTGTCTGCAGTATACAAACGTTGTGTAACAATGCATTAAACCCATCGAGAGTGTCTCCCAATATAAGTTGCACTTCCTGCGACATGTTTCAGGTATTTAGGTATTTCAGGACAAGAAGCTTAGAGGTTGACATTTACATTATGTGAAGGTTGACGCATACTAACAACGGCTAGATCATCCTGTGGAAGAGTAAGGTGTGTCACTATGGTAGTTGTAGTCAGGGCATACCTTCTGCACCAGTTTATAGTCTACACTGTAAAAGGCTATATAGATGCATATGACTTTGAAGGGTTTCGAGCACAGCCAGGACACGTGGCTCTGCGTCTGCTCCTGATAGCACACCTTGGACGGGTCGAAGCTGCACAGGGCAGTCTTCTTGTTGCGGTCTGTCTTCTCGTACTCAATGCGACAGTTGAAGGATTTGGTGTCTTTGGTCTCCAGCGCGGACTGCTGGGCGATCTCAAACTCCACCACCTTGGAGGGCGGCACCAGGCTGACCGACACGTTCCCCAGGCCAGTGGAGTTGTGGCGGAAGTAAACGCTAAAAGTGCCGTTCCCGTGGTCCACGATCTTCCCTGTGATCAGCAGGTTGAGTTTAACAGTCTTGATGTTGGAGTGGAAGTCCCCCCACCCGAACATCTTTTTGAACTTGCCAGTCTTGACGATGGGCCTGCGTTTAGTTCTGGCCTGTGCACCCTGAACATCTGTTTGGTTAGATAACCAGTCCCAGAAGTCCTCCATGTTCTGTAAATATGTAATTTCCCTCATGTTACTCTTGAACCCGGGGGAGCCCCTGGCAAACAAGCGCAGGGGGTTGAGGATCCGTGGACTGGCCCCCGTGGGAGAAATCGTCTGTTCATTGTCACTGTCGCCCCACTCAATGAGCTCTGTGGTTCCTCCATGCTCTTTCCTGCATGTGACCTTCAGAGAAAACAGAGTAAAGATAGACAGAAAAACAACATTTAGTGACATAAAACCTTTTTTGAAATATATTTTCATAATTATTACAATAATTACGCTACGTATACCCAAAAAATGAAAGAGTTTTCTGTTTGGTTATTTCAAGGATAAACAAACCCACTGGTGCACAGACAGCAATGCATTAAATGTTTCTAGCTTGTTCAGAAAATGTACAAAAAGCACAATATAGTTGACATATAGTGATACTTTTCAAAGGCCACACATATTATAGAAAAACAAAATAAATTCAAAACTGGTTATTGCACTGCAAAAATAACAGTATTTCAGCACTAAACATCGAGAGGGAAAATATTAGACTGTAATCAGATTGCTGAAGGAGTCAGCTCAGTCCGTGGAAATATGAATTTCCAATTCCAATATGAATATTTTATTGAAAATATAAAAAGCACTTAATTTCTTGGCACAATAAAAGTTATTAAATTAATTAAATTGCCATTCCTGAAATTTAAGACTAAAAAAGAAAAACAAAAAAGCCTACATTTAATACTGAAGAGCAAGGGGTGTCAAATTTGCTTTCTTATGTTGTGTCTGTGACTGTCTGATAGATAGGCTACTGGATGCAGGGAGAATTGACCATGATTACTCAAAAATAAGATTCGACTTCTTATTAAAATACTTGATAGCTGAGATAATGAACATAGCTTTAGCTATAACTGCTTTATACCAAAATGTTTAGTTTTACAAACATATATAAACAACATTAAAAACAATGCAATCTGGGTGAAAGTAAACATAAGGAATGTTATCTTCTTGATGTTAAAGGACTAGTTTGACATTAGTGGGAGATTCACTTTCCTGCCAAGAGTTAGATGTGAAGGTTGATACTCATGTCTATGTGGTAAAGATTAAGCTGGAGCGAGCAGGCGGTTAGCTTAGCTTCGCACAACGACTGGAAACAAGAGAAACAGCTAGCCTGCCACTGTCCAAAGGTAAAACAAAACCTGCCTATCATCGGCACCTCTAAAGCTCACTAGTTTCCATGTTACCTTTGGAGCCAGTCTAGCTCTCCCTCTGTTTCCAGTCTTACTGCTAAGCTAAACTAAGCTAAGTTAACCATGACATGAGAGTGGTATCGATCTTCCCCCCTAACTCTCGGCAAGAAAACGAGCATTTCCCAAAATGTCAAGCTATTCTTTTAAACAAAAATTTGAAATTTGTAACATAACATTTTTACATCTTCACAATGTATGACACATTCAAAACATTATCAGCAATCAGGAGCATTTAACAATAGTCAGTCAAAGGCAACTGGACATTTGCCGTGTGCCTTGAAGACACTAATCTGAGACGCCTACTCATTTCAGGAATCAGGAAGTTTCATTTGCAACGTTCAAACGACTTAAAGTTTAACTGACTTCACCGCTATCTACACGATGAGCATCACTTGTCTTATTTGTCAGTTTTAAATAATTTTAAACACACAACCTCAACTACTGTAAAGCCTTTAAACCATGGGACTGGGTAGAACTCTAAACAAAGGGCCCGTTGTCTCAATCCCTTAAGTTAAGGATGCTTTTTTGTGTGGTAGCTGGGGATGCTGGCAGGCCTGTGCAGTGCAGAGTGTGAATGGCATTGCTTGGGCATTCCTTCACACTAACCAGGATGAAAAAGAAAATGTCAAAGGAGTTTGAATTAGCACAGAGAGGCATTAGTTAAAAACATGCTGTATCATAAAAACATTGTTTGTCTACTTCACCTATGTACATTGAGAGTGAGATAATACCGGAGTCAAATTCCTAGTGTGTACACATACCTGGCCAATAAAGCTGATTCTGATTCTGATGTTTTTGTCAGTATTGCTTCAAACTCCTATATATATATAGTTGTAGTTCCTGTAGTTAAGCACACCAAGGTGGTATTGATAGTAATTGTATTATATGAATCACTGTGTAAATGTGAAAAGAAAAGTAAAAAGTAGATAAAATTGCAATTTAATTGTATATGATAAAACTATTCACAGACAATAGTATCACCAAATATGAGAATCATTTTGGATGAACTCCAACTGGGCTCATATTTACACAAAGCTTGTAATATTTTAGGACAACTTGTCAGATAACATGACAATGAAAATCCTCTGGACTTTACATGTGAGTTGGTCTCACATCAGCGGTGCTATTCTCACATAGGCCTACATATGAACTTGAGCTTGCAATGGTCCCCCACAAGAAAGACAGGCTACTGCAGTAGCATGTTTAAGTATGTGCTAAGTGCTAATCCGGACGCAGCAATGAACTGTGATCCCTACTTGTACCTCAAAGCCTTTTAGCTTCAGGAGCCATTCCTGGTCCACTCCAGATAAAGCTTTAATAATTCACGGCAATAAGCTTAGCTAGTTTTATTAGTAATTAGTAGTGCCGGCTTACCCCAGGCCCGGTTGTAGGGATCACTGAGAGAAGCAGATGTTGAAAGCACAGAGCAGCGGCTGTTTGAATTCTCACTGAGCTGCTGCGCACTACTTCCAGACTAATTATAATTTTGCTGTAAGCCTCACTGAGGCACATGTGTACAAAGCTAACAAACTAGGTCTGTCTGACACAATTTGTTTTGTCACACTCACATTCCTATAAATCTTTCCATTCAACATATAAAAGTGTTACATACATCGTCCGTTGTGAAGCGGTGTATCTTTTAACTTGAGCTTTTCTTTACTGGGCTTCTTACGTCCCACACAGTAGTAACACCTTAATGTGGCCAGCACAACCTAATGGCTTGCCTATCCGGATATGTAATGTGAAATCAATGCGTCTCTCACGGACAGTGAGCCTGACCCATCCATCAGCCCCTCACAAAGCTTAATTAAGACAGTGGCTCGCTGTAAACATGGATGAATGAGGCAACACTGTAATAATGCCCCTCTGTGTAGCTCATCACATCCACAGTCATTTAATCAACCAATTCCAGTGGCAGTATTCCCTCACTTATACTGCCACTTAGTAATACCTTGTGTGAGCTCAGCTGTTAATTTGATTTGACTCACAACATCACGATGCTGAACATAAAATCAGTGGGACTGCGGGCTCCCAACAGGAACATTTCTCCACTGCTGTGAACAAAGAAGACATGGCACTCGTCTTCCCACCAGCCCGAGCTGTTATATCCGTTACACATTGGCTGTCATGCTGTGCAGCTTAAGAGGTGAAACCAAATTTTGTCTTTCAGTGTAAATCTCAGGTGAGCTTTGTATAGGATGATTATAATGGAAATGAGAGAGGAGTTTAAGTATGATGAGCAACTGGGGAAATTGCTGTGACAACAAGGGGATCAGCAGAGGGATATGTAATACTTAAATGCCCTGAGAGAGATGAAGCACTGGGAACTTGAAAGCTTGCACTGACACATAGGCTTTGGTTTCTTTCTCCCTCGCTGTCTCCCTGCACGCATGCAGCTCCAACACACACACTCACACACCTCGTTTCGTTTAGGCGGAAGTGGTGTCTCTTAAAAGCAGACTAAAGGAATCTGAGTTTTTGTACAACAAGACGCTGTGGAGAAAAAAAAGAGGCAAGGTCTGATGAAGGAGAATCTACAAAAGCTTAATTAAGATTTCTTAATCGGTGCTGCTGTGCTAGAGGCATTTCGGGGCGACTTGAAACAAGACATTATTATGATAATAACGGCAGACTTATGGAGCTGAAAACACCAGACATCATTTCAACAGCACTAGGCAAAGACTAGTGACTAGTGGCAAATGTCGCAGATATCTGTCTGCGTGGTTTAGCTTCTTCCTTTTCCTGTGTGGCCTAAACAAAAACAGAGAGGTGCATGAACCTCACACCCTCAAGCCGAGATACATCTATATACCTCAGCAGTCAGAGGGGTCTCTGTCTTATAAATGAGTACGCTTAGTGATACAGATTATTTGGTAAGTCGCTTTGGAAAAAAGCATCTGCTCAATGCCTAAATGTAATGTAAATGTAATACAGCAGGAAGGTGGGTGAACTATAAACGCTGTCAGTAATTTTTATGGATATTCACAAGTATTAACAAAAATAGTGACGTCTGATTTACACACATTTTTATATTTTTTATACTGAAGCTGCGTATGCCTGATGGCTTCCTTTAATATAGGAATGTATACACGGTTCGAGTAAGCAGTATAAACATTCCATATTTGAAGCAAATTGAGATTTCTTACACTTATTAATCATTATCAGTTTGCATCACCACTGACAGGTAGTGTTGCATTACTGTAATGTACACCTCTGTAACCTCAGGTGCAAAAGCAAAGGATTGCATTGTGAGATTTCTTGCAAAACATAATGTATGTGCCATAGATAACACATTTGTTATTCTACTGTGGTAACACTTGAGGCCTGTCTATGATTTACTGATTTTGCACCTTTACTTCAATTCAGATGCATAATTGGCTGGAAGTAAACAAACTGTGTTAAGCAAATAAGGAGAGATGTTGGACACAAAATCCAAACCAAATTTAAAGGATCCATCTCAGAAGTGAAGAAAATCAGTATCAGCAGCTATTTCATAATCAGACAAACACATATCAGTACTGGTTTATCATAAAAAGTGTGCCAAAGTATACCATGCATGTTCCCTCATTGATACGTATTTTCACCCTCCACAACTTTCTTAGTACACACACTTAGTCTAGCTGTCACTGACAGGCTGTTCCTTCTTATGTCAGAGGAGAAAAATACCCGTTATGTATTACTTGAGGTAGAGTTGGGTATATGACCTATACATTTCCAGCCTTTTATCCTACTTCACAAGAGATAATTGCACTAGATTATATTGTCACGGTCTTTTGCATGTATTGAAAGTAAACCTCTCTGTGTCTATGCACTTTGGTTTTAACTGCAACATATTGTTACTGCAGAAGTGCTCCCTTTACTTTTCAAGTCTTTTTGCAAACTGCCTTTAAGAAAACCAGTTAATGTTATTTTAAAAAAAGCATTTTATATCGATAGATATTTAATGGTATGGGCTGTATGTTTCTCCTTTATGAACATTGTTCTTGTTTTCATAAACATGTATTTCTAAATATGTGTCTGTGTGAAACAGATTTTATTTGCAACTTTCTTTAATTTGTTTTCTGTTTTTACTGCTATTTTTGTATCTCAAGGACCTTACTGGCTAAATAAAGTATACACATAAAACATTCACAAATATTACTAGTTTAGTTCAATGATCATTTGTAAAGGCTCCATCCTTACACCACGCTTACTGTTAATTTGATTTAATGTTGTGTCAATCAATACTATCCAGAGGTATTAGTGTAACTGAAATACTGACAGTGGACTGAGCAGCAGCAGCAGCCACACACTGAGTCAGGATGAATCAGCCTCGACATTCATCTGTAATGAGCATTATGGAGCTGACTGCCTGCTTGTCCCGTGGGTAGACATATCTTTTAGAGGCCTGACATAAAGGTAATTGCCACAGTGACCAGAACTAGCCTCTAGAAAGTTATTAAGAAGCCTGTGACATCTGGCTTCTGGATCATCTGAAGAGATGCCGTTAAAACACATTTGCAGCGAGCAGCCGGCGACATTGTGCTCGGTGGTGATGGGTTCAGGGCCGCGGGCTAGGCTACGGTGTTGTTTTGATGGCGACGCTGGAATCTTTCTCAACCTGGCATAGTTGACAATGTGGGCCGCACTCATGATCTGAGATCTCTTTTTTGTTCTGTGTGAGAACCTCTGCGTCATCTTCATTACCAACTTTCGTGTATCAGTGAGCTAAAATAATCTGTTTTTGAGCTTTCCGTAGCTGATTTTTCCCCCCCAGCACATAAGGTTGGGATATGCGTCTGGGGAAAATTGGTTTCAGGCATCTTTCTCACAATAAACAGAATGGGCAATTAACCTGCTCATCAGTGCAAGCAGAGCAGTTCCAATGATGCACTCCACTGTTCTTCATGGATTTATCTGTGCAAATTGACCTCACTTTGGTGGTGCAATTCATTTCTCTGCTAATTTTCTGTGTCTGAAGCGTCATTAACTTGATGCGCTTCAACGTAGTAAAAATCTGGACGTTCCGCGGAACCGGCTTCACCACAGCCTGCCGTGATACTTCCCCAGCACTATTGCAACACAACACCTGCCACGTTAGTGCAGCTCAGCTGGGGCTGCTAGAGTTGGACCATAGATTGTTGCAGAGCTGGATTGACTGCAGCCTCTTGCGTTCAAGGATCTGACATGACAAGCGTCTCCACTCGCATTAAAAACCATTCTCAGCCTGCAATCCCCTGCCCCACGTCCTTACCAAGCCATCTTCCTCCTGATGTTACAGGGCATATCATTTGTAATGATTTACACACAGAGCCGGTTCCAGGAGAGAAGGCCCTGGAGGCGCTTAGGCAGCCCAGAGTGAAAGTCTACATGCTGCTGAAGAATAGATTGGTGCTCTGATCGCTGGAACAGCCTCACGCTCCAGAGCCATCACTTTTAATCAGAGGCCGTCCAGGGAAACACATGGCAGGTGCTTCAGCACTGTGGTGGATCGCAACAGCAAATCCACACCGGGGGCACCTTACCAATCACAGAAGGCTAGCGGTTAGTGTGTGAGTGTGCATGTAGCATATCTACTCCCCTCCAGTATAATCCTTTAGGCCATTACCACCTGACCTCTGTGAGAATGAGACAGACCACAGCTTTTAATATCTTCACACTCCGCACTTAAGATGTTACAGATCCAATATTGAATTTGTTGCTAAATTCATAATTTACATATACTTTGTATAATTTGAGAACTGAAAGCAGCTTGAATCTAATGAATCTCATGCCGACCTTCAAAGACCTCAAAACCCATCCTGTCGACACCTTGTTTGCACCAGATCAGCCTCTGACTGTCTCAACATTTGTACAAGTGTTGATAGTGCGAGAAGAGAAAATGAAAATGAAATTATGTAGATGTTTTCATTACTATAATACTACCCAGCAGTATCACCATTTCTATCTACTCAGTGCATCACTTTTTACCACTCACTGTTGACAGATGTGCTGGAAAAACATGAAGAGCATTCATCACGTCGTTTCATGCAGCACATCGTCGTGGAAAATCATATGTAACAAGTGTGCTAGCGCTATCAGGATGCTAAGGTAGAGAGGTGTGGAGGCGTCCATTATAAGAGTGAGTGATATTAAATACACAAGTTGCTTGCATCAAACTGCGCAGGACTTTGGTGTGTCAGCACACACTGAATAATAATTGTGCACATGCATTAACATGTGCAGTGAAAACTGTGACCAAAAGGCAAGAAATGGCAAGAAAAAATGGAGTACAGTATGCACACTGTAACCGGGACGAGAAACAATGTGATTCTGCACCTAGCCAGTTATGTTACGGCTGTGATGAGAGAAAACATTTCTTGCAGTAGAGTGTTCTCCTCCTCAGTGTGGAGGTGATCATCAGTTGCTCTGACGCCATCCAGACACACAGAAAAACACAAACCAGGCCTTGGGCTTCATGAGGTGTGAAATGTTCAAATGCTGCTTAATGCAAGGCTAAACATTAAGCAGGCAATTTTTTACAATATACAAATTGATGGTGAAAATCAAAAGTAGAGACTACAAATTTCTACTCTGCTTCGTTACCTATGTTTGAAAATGTATTGTTTTCTTTCAACAATATTGCCAAATGATGACTTTTGTGTTGACCCAAGTCATTCATCTTGCAACAGTGTCCTTGAACAAGACACAGTATCTCTACCAGCTGCAGAGTTGTTGTTCTGACACCATCCCTGACCTCTGACGTCTCTTTTGGAGAAGTGAAACAACAAGAAAAGCCTTAATAGTGAACAAGAGCACAAACTACTGCCCAGATCCTTCAAGAAATAAAAGTACTTATCAATGGACATTCTCTGTCGGCACAAATTTTTTATTCTTACACAAATACAGCACAGCAAACAAGGTCCTCACAAAGTTGTAATGCACGTGTACCTCATATAGTCAACACAAATGAACTATGTTTAATAGCCCGTTTTTGCACACATGTTGTGGCAAAATATGATCTGACTGCTCATGATGTCACTTGGAGCTGCTCGCATCCTGTGATTAGCATAAATTATAGCACGTAACATAACCCTCCTGTGGCTAGCATAAATCGTATGATGTGAGTTATTAGTCATATTTATAATGTCAGTCTCTCTCCAATCTTGCTCAGTCCCACGTTCTGTCTCTTTTCCTCTCCTCAGAGCAACTGACACTGACTGAAACCTCGCCTCGCCTCACCCTTTTTTTTGGACATTGGTGGACTTATTGGTGTTTTCACCAGTCTTCAGAGTGAAGCATTCAGCATCATTAGAGAGCATTTTCCTATAGGAAGCAAAACACTAAACTGCACAAATCACACACAATCACCTCTCCTGCAGTGTGGAAGCTGTCAGCAGAGAATTGTCAAAACGAGATTCAGTGTTCCCTAATAAACGGGACAAATTACAAGAAATTACACCACGTTTAGCTCCGACCTCGCTGACTAACTTGTTTGGATTCTAATGAGTATCACCATCTCCTGTGACACTCATTTGTCTCCTGTAGCATTCCTACCAAGAGCACTCAAAGTATTACATAAGCTTAGTGGCCTGCCCTTTTAGACCTGTAACTTGTCCAAAGTCACCTTCAAGGCTTCATGTCATCTGCATCATCTGTTTTCTGTTGTGTCAGTCATTTTATCAAATCTATTTGCAAAAGGAATCTGTTAGACACAATCATCAGGGCCATAATGCAGAGCATGCTGGAGTCAGCCAGGTGTCAAAAATGTTATCTTGCAAGGTACATCCCTTGTATAAACTGACGACAACTTCCAGTCAACTGTACAGGAATTAGATCTAGCCTGATTCAGCAAACAGTGTCATATCACATAGCACTGCCTTTCAGGCAGCAGGAAGTGAAAGGTGATTGTTGTAGTTTTTATAGTGTAATGCTATAAACTCTTGAGTGACTTTTGTCATACTTGTGTTGAAAATAATAAACCTGCAACCTCTTTCCTTTGGTTTTTGGTAAAACTATTTTTGAAGACTGATACCAATATCAGAGTATTTGTATCAGGATGGAAAAGGCCTCTAAAACAGCATCATGCCTATGAGATGCTGAGACTGTAAACTGAAACTCAAACTCATGTCATTACTCAACAGTGATGAAATTATTCTGAGATTATATGAGATTTATAGCCAGTGAGAGAGGTGCTGGATTAAGTTAAAATAGCAATACCACAGTGTAAAAGTATTACAGTTATTTTATATTATTGTATATTATATTATTGGGTTAATATTACTGATGTGGGAAGCATTTTATTATTGTACCTGGTCAAATGGGAGTTAATTTGAACTGCACAATATAAGGTTAATTTATTAGGGTATTGTCTTTGTTTTTAAGGCTTTAATTTGCAAAGTAACTAGTAGTTACAGTTAGCCAATAAATGCAGAGGAATAAAAAGATTTGTCAATACAAACTGGAATACTTAAGTGAAGTAAAAATACTTTAAAATAGTAAATATAGAGTAAATATATTTGATTACATTCTACAACTGTTTAAGCTTTTAAAACAAGAAACTGTAGGATGCAATAGATCCCTAAATGAAGTATTGTATATATAACCATCAGTAACTGATAAGATCAAGGATGAAGCTTTATCATTTTGTGTGACTATTTAGTGTGGATACAATGCTTCCCCTGCGTGACTATCAATAAAAATATAAATTGTATTGCCAGTCACAATCTAAAATAATGTGCCTCTGTGAATTAATTGTGGGAGATCATCGTCATTTTCCAACTACATGGGTGGCAGAAGGGGGGGTGACAGTGCGATGGCAGTGAACATAATTTAAATGCAGCGATGATGTCAGGTGTTTGGAAGTGTTAGCAAAGATCCCGCTAGCAGAGAAGTAAGCGAGCAAGGAGGGGCTCTGGGACGAGAGCCTCTAGGTAATCTGGATACCGGTGTTATCTCAACACCTGCCACATGTGACAGCAGCAAAGCCCTGAACACTTCACTTTTAGGCAGGCGTTACCTTTCAACGCATCATCAGTTTCATAATCCCCTTACATGGTCAAAGTGCCAACTCCTGCGCTGGCTCCTGACACCTGCAGCACAACTCCGTATGTCTGATAGCAGGGATTCAGGGGGATAATACCACAAAGCGCGTTGGACTCAGTGTAATTATCATTCTCTTGACCCGTTTTTAACACCTTCTACTTTGTTCAACAATGGTAAACAGGCTTGTAAAACTCATCGGCTAATACTTGTGGAGGCATGGCATGATTTTTTTAAATGAACACTTCAGGGTTCCGGTTTTAGTTTTTACACTTTCATCTCAGCAAGACGTAGTCTAAATGTTTCTCTCAAAGAGCTTTTGTGTGTGTGACAAGTCAAATCCATGCTGCAAATGATACGGGTGTTTAATTCCAAAATATTTTTGCTTGATTTGCTCAAACGTACGTCCAGTAAATTTGACAGAGCAAATGTTTCTGTTCTTGAAGCAGATTGCGCCTCGGCTGATTTCACAGAAACAGCTCCCTTTGAAGAAGAAACAAGAGTAGGAAAGCTGTTGCTTCTTTCTCTCTGAGTAGCTCTGAAGACAGGTACTTCACAAGAAATATACAAAGACAGAGGGGAGCTGACAATGCTTTGTTAGAGCTTGGAAATGACAAGCTGAAACGAAAGGCCTCAAAGCCCAGAGGCAGAGGAGGAAATGCAAAACTGAGAATAATCAGAAAGGAGATTTATTGTACTTATTCTTAAGCTGTCACACCTTGCCTTTTACAGGAAAGCAACGCAGTTTTAATTAAAGAGGTCAATCATTTTCCTGAGCTCTGACATAGTGTGATTGCCTTCTCCAAAGTACCAAACCAGGTGGTAATTACGAAATGTATATGTCAGAGGGTTTGGAAAACATGAAAGTGTTTGCAGGCAGACACGTTGCTACTGTGCCTACTAGAGTTGTGATTTTATGGGAGCTCATCATGAGTTTGACAGTGCAGACATAAGTGGATAACTTACGGCTGTGCAGGAACAGGACAACTATTGCAATATTTGATTTCATAAAAGAGGCAGTGTGACACCACCATTCCTCAGATGGCATTCCATCTTCCACAAGTGATTTAGACAAAATGTCTGCTGTATATGATCTGATCTCCTTTTGTTTTGTCGCAGCACAGCAGTGAAGAGCGATGCAGACAGTAAAAGAGCTGCTAAACAGCGAGGCTGTGCATCAGACAGTGCTGGATGTTTCTGACCCTGCAGAGTGGTAATGACAATGCTATAAGGTAGCGGAGCCTCCGGATCTAACACTGCCTGGGGCTGCACATCCCCCATAAAAATTCATAGCTGTGGATCAAGATCGGGAAACTCAACATCATATTAAACGTAATGTTTCCTGCGCCAGAGTCGCCACAGTGGGTGTGACTTGCTTTAAGAGAGCTCCTCAGAACTTCACTTTATCCTAACAGTTCACTTCATGAGAGAAGCTTGGGGAAAGTAATTGTGCTGCTGCATAATTGTTTAACTTAAGTCTTTAATGGACCATCCAGCAGGCAAATGATGGTTATTGTCAATGCAAAGGGCAATTGTGTCACACCTATCAATCATTCTGAACTCCATCCTCTTCATTTCAAGACCTTTATTGTGGATTTATTGCTAGATTGCACACAGTTATGATTGATGATTGGAAAAGGAATAGGTTCCAGGGCTCAATACAGTCAATACAACCTGTAGTGTCTGCAAGCTACATTTTAGGGATTTAACCCACAGGAATGACAACCTATCCTTCAGAGGCCTGAGACAACGTACAGGCTGAGGACTGCAAATGCCACAGACAGTATTGTTTATGAGGGATTATCTAGTCAAGCCTTCTGGCTAGAAAGATTGTGACCCCAATATGAGCACAGATACACATCAGCACCATGTACGCTCCAAAATGATTCCTGGAAGGCAGCACATGCATACAAGGCCACTTCACTCTGTCAATCCATGTTTAATCACTTCCTTGGCCTGTCTGCTATTTCTCTCATATTTTTCTCTCTCCCCACCCAATTTCTCTGGTGGGGTTTGAAGACTTAAGTTCCACTTTTTTCTTTCTCTCTCTCTCTCTCTCTCTCTCTCTCTCTCTCTCTCTCTCTCTCTCTCTTTCTTTCTTACAAGGCAAATCCTGGAAGAGGTTGATGTGAAGACCAGGCAGAGCAGGGATGTGAAGAATATAAACACAATTTTTTTTATTGTCCAGAGGGAAAAGATGGGGGGTGGGGGTGGGGTGCAGGGGGGTGGGGCGACGGGGCGGTGGGGTCTGTTAAAGAGACGAGGACCTTATCACAGCCCAGCAGCTCTGTAATTCGCCGCCATGATAAAGTAGCGGCGCGGAGAACCTTACAAGGCTGGCACAATCCAAAGACGGATTAGGTTTTTCTGACATAAGCTTCCTGAAAAACGAATCAATCAGCCCATGCAGTATTATCAGAAGCGTGAGATTAAAGAGCTGCTCCTAATCCCCCCACTGTACATTTTATTACACTTCCCAGTGTTAGTTGCCTTTAAATATACAATAAATAAATAATAAAACCAAACCTAATTGAGCATGGGGAAGGGGAAAAGGGTTAAAGAGCCCTTAGAGAGGGAATTTATGTAGAATTTGTGTTTTGTTATGAAGACATGGATAAAACTGTTGTCCTTGCCAGAACCCTTTTTGACTTTGAATGGAGCCTCACTGTCTTCCTCCAGCACTGCAGAGAAAAAATGCAAGTGGGAAAAAAAAAATCCTCTGAACCAAATCGACTTCACATTCAGATTTTTTTGTTCTGATGATACTCCACTTCTCATTTATGGACCAACAGATAAATAATCTAGTGAACTAGATGTGAATAAATTAATAAATAAACAGTTGGAATGAATGTTAAATCCCTCGAGAAATGACTTGTAATGCCTTAAATCGGTGCACATCAAAGTTGAAGGGATGAACTCCAAGCATGTAGCGCATCCAAAGGACAAGACATGTTCAGCTTACTAGTAACCAGCTAAGCTTTGTCTCTTTAATGCGTCACACCCTTCTATCAAGATGCTCGCTCCATCCTTGCTCTGTCCGATCCTGTGCTGCATATACAGCAACAGAGGAGGCAGCTATACACTTAACATCACTGCTGATCCTCTTGGCTTGGGCCACATAGATGCTTTGTCATGACATAATATTACCAAAGAGCTCTCACCCCCGGCATAAGATACAAGGGCGTAATAGACTTTGTCAACGTCTTCTCCCACTTAATCCCAAGCAGCGCTGGAAAACACCACTTTCCATGCATGCAATCTGTGGAAAAGAGGCAGGGCAGGATAGGCAGAGGATGATGGCAGAGACCAGGGCTCTCAAGTATGTTTTATCTTCATCTACATTGTTCTGCTGTCATTGCACAGAGGATAACGGCAGCAGATGTCATAGGGAAGGATGGATTCTCCCAGGATGGCTTTGACCCTCTTATTTGTCCCTAGGGTATGGCACAGATGCTGGGTCTGGGGTTACATTTTCACCATTTGATTCATGTTCTGGGTGTTTTCTATATGAGTGTTCTTGTAGACGCAAGACAGAGGAACAAATGTGTTTGTGTTTTGGTTTCTTGTTTAAGATCCTCGTCCACAAGTATGCGAGTCTAAAGACTGCGACAGACAGGGCACCTCTACTTGAAAAAATAAATGCATCCTTCAGTATAACAGTTGTCTGAGCTGCGACGCCATGGGTATACACCTAGCCTTGCAACTTTGTTGCATGTCATCCCAATCACATCCTTACAGTGTCTCTTTATAGTAAACTGTCCTATGAAGCAGATATAATAAGAAAAAAGGAAGATTGTTCTCAGTTTAGGAAGTTTTGGAGCATTCCTCCCGCTTTCAGTCAGCCTGGTATTTAAGCATTTGTTACCCTTGGGAAGGTGGGGGAATATTGATAAGAGCCAATATGTCCCCAGTCAGACAGTGGTGGGTCTGCTGGGGGGGAAGCCACTGAGGCATATAAAGAGAGCTTCTCCAGGGAGGCAGCCTGTCTCTCTCTCTCTCTCTGGAGGCAGAGATCCCAATAGGCACAAGGCTGATTACAACAGCAGCCGGAGCAGACAGCCGCTGCATCTGCACAGTTCAAGGCTATCTTTAAAGACACCCTGCTTGAGGATAGCACAGATGTGAAGAACTTCTTCAATCACATGGCATTTTCTGTTTAGATCTGAACACGGCAAGAGTCCGTAAAGCAAGGATGATCCTGATAATACCCACACTTTATTCAGCTGCCTAGAGGACATCGGCAGCGGGAAACAATCTTTATATTTCCCTAAAGCTTACGATCTTTCTTTGGAAAGCTTATTCCTGCAATAAAAAGAGAATTAGACTACAGGAAGGTTATGTCCAGAAGCTTAAGACAATCAATCAATGGTAAATACAAAATCATTTCCCATGTATTCACAGGGACTTGTGATTTCATCACATTGTATAAGTTATAAAGGAGAAATGGCGCAGGCTTTGAAAACCTGTGGGTTTTGTCATTTTCACCCATTGTTCTTAAGTTTTTTCCCCTCTGGCCTCCATTTTAGTACGGTGAAAACATGTCGGTGTTTTCAAGGGGTTCAAACACAGGGGTCAAAACCACCACATTACCAACCACAAATATCCATGTGATACAACTGAATAAATGAAGAGGCAGATTGTGTTGTTGGTTTTGTTGAGCAATAAGTGACAGAAGCAGAATACCAAAGCCATAACATAAAAGGTCACCGCAATGGAAAGAAACGAACAACTCTGCAAGCAGGCACATCAATAATTTATATTCAGTGACTGATTTTTAAAACTACATTAGCCCCACTTCTCAATTAAGAATACTTCAGAATTGTAATTATAATATAATGAGCAATATGCTCACATTAACTCAGAATCTAATGTAATTGGTCTGAAATATTGTACAAATAAACAGTGCAATTTTTTTTCTGTATCTACATGTTTCCTAAGAAAAGTCACAATGCCAAATATGAACTATAAGTTAATTCAGATCCTGTTAAGGAAATTAGCTGCATCTGATTTTATACATTATGGCTATTGACAAAGTAACAGTATGTTCTGTTAAATTAAATACAGTTCATTTGGCTTTATCTTCATATTTGTAGATGTGATGACGTACCCTTTATTTTAATAAATTCTAAAAAATATATATATTATGTTTATAAAGACAAAGTATTTTGATATTTTATTAATAGCATGCAAGTCCAAATAACACAAAACAAGCTTACCCCCCTGTGAAACTTGGCTGCTGACGACTGTCAACTAAAATTTCACGCCAGGAATTTATTGAATTGTCATTTGGCATTTTGTGATGGGTGATACATCTTACAGTGTATGAGCTATACGGTGCAGATCTACAATAAAAGACATACCAACAAAATATTTTTATATAAATGTTATATGACACATATAATATAAATATATCAACAAGACAAACCCATGTCTTGTAAGGGGCTAATAGGATTATTAAAACAACCCAAACAAACAAAAAAATCCACATTACACATCACATCAAAGCCACTTACTGTCTCTAACTTTCTTTTTCTTTTAAAAGCCTTCTTGGCCACATACATATTTCTACATATTCTGCCTATTCTCATCCAGTCAGCTCACACCTCACCTGGTGCAGGAGGAAGAGAAACAGGAATGATTGCAGAGCTCTCATCTTCATCTTGACTTCTTGACTTATTCGAAATGAGCGGCGCTTAAATCCTCTCTGGGAGATTTGGAGAGGGACAGACGCACACGCCGTTGAAGCATTGCTGTGATCACCTGCGAGAAAAGTGGAAATGTGCACGATGTTAAATCACTTAAAACCCCGTCGTTAAATGTAGCAAGACCTAAAACATAGTACATTCGAATCTTATCTTTAGAAGAAAATACTAACTTTTCCTTACCGTGTTTCAAATGTAATACCTCACTTAGGTCGGTAAGGCGGTTGGAATTATCCTTCTTCAATCCACGTTCGGGAAAAAGTCCTACAATCCTCTCAGACGTCTCCGTCTCTCAGGGTGCTGAGTTAATTTTCCCTGAGCAGCTGGGACACTTGGATTTCTCTACAAACAATGTGGGACGGCTACATTCAGAGTCTCAGTTGAATCAACACTCCTCTAAGTTACGAGTCAAGCCAAACCAGAATAAACTGTAGGTTATATTTCCCCCTACTTAATCCCGAGAAATGGTATTAATACAATGCCGATGTATAGCCAAGTGAGCCCTTATCCCAGTGACAGGACTGCAGTCAGTCAGACAGCAGTCCGCTCGCTGTGCGCTCTCTTCAGCTCTACTTCATTCCAGTGCGCAAAATCCTCCGCTGCGCGTCTGGAGACTCCAAGGTCGGTGCGCATCCGCGTGGAGAGTCAGACCAAAGATCTACCTTTGAAGTCTTAGTCTCTCAGACAAGCAAGAGGCTTGATGTCACTATTATCAGGTTTTGTTCAGCAACACGTCCGCTTTTTTAACCCTTTCAATGTGTAATCTCACGTGTACAACTGGTAGTTTTCACGGTGTTTTATTTGTGATGAATGGATAATGGGACATATAAATCCCGGCACATTAGAGGAAACGTGACCATAGCTGCTCTGCACCCTGTGATATGTTCTTTGAGGTCTGAAGGATGCATAGAAAACTTTGACACAACACTTTTTTATTTTTCTAATTTACACAATAAGGACTTCCAGCTTGCACACGCGCTCATATCGAAAGGGCTGTTAAAATCATGACAGTAAAAACACAATGGTGAGTGGTTTATTCAGGCCTGGCTGAAACAGCATTCCTGACCACACAGTGCAGACAGCTATAGGTCCATTTTCTGCTGTGGACAAGGCAGGAATTTAGAGATCAGTGTGACTTTGGCGCCACCACGTGGTTACAGGCAAACATTTCACTTTAAAGAGAAGACTGGAGTTGCAGTTAGTTTGCAGCATGCAAATAAAATGGTGAATCAGTTCATACTTAAATGTTCAGTTAGTATCTGTGGAATGTTTGCAAGACTTATCAATATAAACTTTGTCCAATGACTGTGTCTTGTGTCAGAAGGTGAAACAATGAAACAACAAGAGCAGTTCAGAACACAATGTACCACTGAGGCAGTATTACATCAGTGTGAAGGTATGTCCATTTCTTTTTTTTTCTATTTGCAACAGCAGAGTTTTGGTTGACTGTCGTTCTTTCTGCGGGAGTAGTCATCTGGGTGCAATAAAAACATCACCTACACATTTCAAATCTTAAATACTACAGATCAATCAAGAGTTTTTAGTACAAAATCTATTGTATAGTTTCCATCTGACTCAAATCTAATACATCCAGATCTGAATGTTTGAGATCAGTTAATGCAGTACTTAACAAAGTCTCCATCTCCCCTGTCTATCATCTCAGAGTTGCCATGAATTTCTTTCAGTTTCAGACCATATACATTTGGGGTATGTTGACATACAATAAAAATGTTTGAGATGAAATCTTCTCTGTAATGAGACAAAATCAGTCACTGATTACAGCCTAGATCGAAAGTGTTACTTGGTGGTGTCAAGTGACCCTCTTATATTCATTTATTGAAGGTAGAATTACATCCAGGCAGACCAAAGCAGCACGTTGTCTTAATTATGCTCAGATGATGCTGTTCCAAACTGGAATACCAACATAACTTCCCCATTAGGGACTCGCCCACATTAAATCTGACATATTTGAGTAAAAGCAGGAGGAGAGAGAAAGAGAGAGTACATACTGCTTACCATGTGGGTGCTCGTGCTCGTGTATGTCATGTAATAAAACACACCATCTTTAAACTACAAACACTATCCCACAGTCTTCACAGTATATATATATATATATAAAATACTCTTCAGAGGGAGTTAGGTGCAAACAGGCAGGAACACACATACCTTTACAAAGATGTACCAGGGTTTTGTAAGACTGGTCCACTTAACTTTAAATGATAAGAACAAAGAGCTAGTTTGTAATTCTAAGTGTTTACTCAGATTTCAGGACAGGTTTCTATAGTTCCACTTGTGAAATGATCATATTATTTATATAACAGCATTCATTTGACAATGTATACAGTGTTCCTTGTCACAATTCTGCTTTGATTGACAGTGATAAGAACGGTGCAGTGTTTGGTGCTTCAGTGTTTACTGAAATGCAGTCCTGCACAAAGATATGTCTCCTGGGAGGATGATGAATGATACAGTAAACCAACAGAAAATATCCACTCAAGGGTGTTTTTAGGGCTTTGGCACCACCATCTGGTTGAACCGTACAATCACTTCTTAGTTTGCAGGAACATAATAACTACATTAGCACAAGGGTGTCTCATAAAAGGCTCTTTTAGTCTCTTTTCTTTGTGTGTCTTCAAAGCAGTTAAGAAGTCAGATGTTTCTCTTGTTTGAACATTTTAATTACAATTTCACTGTGAATGGAAATGTGTCTGTCATAAAATGCTCATAATATGAACACAATCTACAGAAATTGTGAAAGTAAATAGACGAAAACCCAGAAAAGCAGTTTGTATTGATCTGAAATAAATTGTGATTTTTATTTGGTTGTGCAGGCAGATAAACAAACAACAAATCACACACAGTATCTTCCTATTTTCCAGTATGGAACATTGCATCAGGTTGTCAGCATGTTGTCATTCTTGCTAATTGTCTAGCTGGACTCTCAGCGTTTATGAGCATGTTAGAATTGTTTACACATTGAGCTTTGTTTCACAGCCTGTGTCCATGGGCAACACATGATAATATGTCGTCTGGAGCTCAGCATGTTTATTACATGAGACCTGTATTGTTGTCATTGCATGTAAAGTTGCAAAAACTGTCCATCCTGGTTATCAGAAAGGTTTTTTTAAATATCCACGCAGCCCATTTCAAAACAATCATGTGATGGCCAGATTTTTATGGCAGATGCATCCAATAGTCATTCCAATCTGGTGGGGCTGTAGCAAAAGTCAGAGGATCACCAAAGCCACTAGGATTCATTGTCTGGGGACCATGAATGTCTTTCCGAGTAGTGAGCAGACCAACAGAGAAATTCATTTGGATGAGATAGCAACTTATTCAGTTTCACAACCAGTGCAACAGTCACATGGGGTTTTGCAAAGTAAAGCATGTTGTAACCAAGGGTAAAATTCCAAGAATTACATAGCTCCCTCCAAAGAGGAGGGTGTAAGTATCCGATTACAACTAGCTTTGCACGCCACTGGTCTCTTTACAAAGGTTGTAGATGTACGTGTGTGCGTGCGAGTGGAGAGAGTGAAAAAAAAAGAGCACATGCAATGGCCCATTAAGCACGCATATGTCTGTTTTTCAGAGGGAGGAGAGAAGGAACTGCCTAAGTAAACATAGAGGACTTTGCACCAGTTAGCAGTACAGGCTGAAAACACACAAAGCCACCATGACTTGCAAGTCTCAGTCTGAGTCCACTGCTGGAAAAAATAAATAAGAATGTAAATTAGCATGATGAATAAAAAGAATACATTTTTTACTCCTTTTTGCTATAGATATCCCAGAATACACTAAACTTATTCCTGTCAACACATTTCATTGGATAAAAATACTGTATTTATAATGCTTAGACTTCATTATTTTACATACCATACAAACACAACTGAATCGCAGCTTACTAAAAAGGTGAAAGTTGCATTATGTCCCTTGTAAATATGTTGAATTTAAATGAATACACCAATACATGACAGGAAAGACATGACGTGAAAGAAAACATGCAACGTCCCATATGAGAATGATTAACTGGAGACAAAGTCTGTGTTCTAGACTTCTCCACAAACTCCCCCGGGAATCTCCACTTTGTCTGTCTTTTCTGTGGTTGTATAACAGCCTGCCTGCAAACGCAGCCTGAACTTCCTGCAGAATTTAAACACAAACTCACTCACACGCACATATTTAAGCCACCTCTTGACAACAGCCAGCACTTGCTCTTACAACAGTCCAGTTCACAGTACAGAGAGGAGGCAATGAGCAGCAGGGTGTGGTTTCCTACACTGGGGCTGGTGGCTTGGCTATGCTGCCTCAGTCTGTGGCCCGTTCAGGGGGGGAAGGTGCTGGTAATGCCTGTGGATGGGAGTCACTGGCTTAGCATGAAGATACTGGTGAAGGAGCTCAGCAACAGGGGCCACGAGGTCTTGGTGCTGGTGCCTGAAAGCAGCCTGTTGATCCAAGGCTCAGAGAGCTACAAGACTGAGATCTATCCAGTGTCCTATACTAAAGCTGACCTGGATGGAAGTTTCAACAACCTGAAGGATGGAGTGTTCCTCAAGCCAGCGGAATTTACAGATTTGTTAATCAATGTGCAGCGTTTGGTTGACTTTACTTCACTGCAGGTGAAAGGTTGCGAGAGTTTGCTGAACAACCAGCCTCTGATGAGTCGACTGAGGGGAGAGGGCTTTGATCTTGTGCTTACAGACCCCTTCCTTCCCTGCGGCTCGATCCTGGCTCACATCTTTTCCATTCCAGCTGTTTATTTCCTGCGTGGACTTCCATGTCAGTTGGATACAAGGGCTATCCATTGTCCCTCTCCAATTTCCTATGTTCCTGTGGGCTTTTCCGGTAATACAGACATCATGACCTTCCCACAGAGAGTCAAAAACATGGCCATGTCAATTCTGGAGTCCTACCTGTGCAGAACAATATATGTACACTTTGACGATCTGGTCAGCAGGAATTTTGGGCAAAACATGACCTACAAGGACCTTCTTAGTCGTGGTGCTATCTGGCTTCTCAGATACGACTTTACTTTTGAATGGCCCAAACCTCTCTTGCCAAACATGGTTTTTATTGGCGGTATCAATTGTGGAAAGAAAGCTCCTTTGCCAGCGGTGAGTACTGAAAGAATGTGTGCCAGAGTACACACATCTGGATTCACTTTAAGGCAAATCACATATACTTAGTTTGTGTTGAGTCAAGCTATAGCAAACCCCTTAAAACAAACTACACTGAAAACCAAAACAACTCCACCAGTCAGTAGTTTTATATTAACAATTGTTCAAATGGCAATGTATGATATGAAAGTCATCGCTCATAGTGATAAACCCATAGAGAATTATCACAGCAGCTCTTCAAATCCTTTTAGTCTCTTGCAGTTTCTTGTTTTGGTTGCACAGACAAAGTTGGCAATACCCTTAATGATAGTAGGGGATCATCCAGCAGCTACAGAGCCAGATACTTTCTCAGAAGTTGGTTGATACCAAAACAGAGAGTGAAAAACTAGACTTTACCTGGTGGCCCAGAAACTTTAAATGAGCCCTAATGTTGCTTGTCTTCCTGATGTGTAAATAGTTAAATGTTTGCTAACATGTTGGCCATAATAATGAGGTGATAATGTGTCCAATAGTTGTGTTTTTCAGGTTGTTGTTGTCCAAAAAACAGTTGGCATAAACTGGTTTATGGCTTAAAAAAACCTGATGGATGGGAACGTTTTAGGGAATTTAACATCTCTGCATTAGTGCTTGCAAAAAAGATTAAAGAAACAAAACAGCTGTGTCAGAATATAGACAAGCAGCTTGTTTGCTTGTATTATTTTGTATTCCATACAAAGTTAAAACAAAATACAGGTTAGACATTTTGGGGAGCTGCAACAGTTTTCAGCCTTATATAACAAATAATAAAGACCTTCAATAATAATGTTCTGTTCTACAAGAAAGCACATTCACTTTTGAAATGTATACAGAGATAAATATGTTTCAGGAGTCAAACATTGGTGCTGAAACAATTACAAAGATTGTTTTGACTATTTATTACGATCTACCAAGACTTGGCTCATAACATAGTGAAAGGACGTGTTTGACTGCTGTTCTGGAAAAGTGTGTGAAATGTAAGCCAGGAAAATCTGATTTCTGGACTATAGCCAGTGTAATCTAAGAAAAGAAGTGAGAGCACCTGTTGTGTTAACAGGTGTCACATACTCTATAAAAGCAAAATGGTTGTTTATACTTGAGCACAAATAAGAATGTGCTTTTCAGATGACTGAATTAGGAGGATCTACGCCAAATAAAATGTTAATCAAATGGATTCCCTTCAATTTGCACACATCCATGCACTTTACAAACTGTGAATGTTTTTAAAAATTTGACCTCCCTGCAGGACTTGAAGGAGTTTGTGGATGGCTCAGGAGATGACGGCTTTATTCTCTTTACCCTGGGCTCAATGGTGTCCACCATGCCTGAGGAGAAGGCAAAATTGTTCTTTGATGCCTTTCGGCAAATTCCTCAGCGGGTAACAATAACCTTAACTGATGAAATCAATTCCCTTCATTCAATCCAATTAGTCTATGCAAACAACTCCACTCATTGCTTTTGTTAGGCTGCTTAGTCGCTGCTACTTATTCTCTTCAAATAAAACACAACACACACACATTTCTAACTACACAAGCACAGCAAACCTTTACACATTAGCCACAGATTTTATACTCAGCATGTACGCTAAAGCCCTAATCACTTTGAACCATAGGACTTTGTCCCCTGCCTTGCCTTACTGCAAACATACCAGACTCTTAATTCATTACCGTATTATTATTAATTATATTTCAGGTTGTGTGGAGATACACTGGAGTCCTACCTGAAGATGTACCCAAGAACGTCAAACTTATGAAATGGTTACCTCAGAATGATCTCCTAGGTGAGTTTAGCTTTATCCAGACAAATTTATGAGGTGCAGCCATCATCAATGTCATTAATCATAGCATTCAAACTAATTAAAGTCTATTCATATACAATTACCTGCAACTGTGTCCGTTTCTGTGCTTCTCAGCCCATCCCAAAGCTAAAGTCTTCATCACTCACGGAGGTACCCATGGTATCTACGAGGGTATCTGTAATGCTGTACCCATGTTGATGTTTCCACTGTTTGGGGACCAGGGGGACAACGTACACCGCATGGTGATCCGCGGTGTTGCAGAGAAACTCAGCATTCATGATGTGACGACGGAAAAACTATTGGCTGCACTAAATAAAATCATCCATGACAACAGGTAAGACAACTGGGTGTTCATTAAAAAGAATAGTCCCTCACTTGTGTGCTGCATTTCTTGGCAAGCTGCTAAAGATCAGTGGACCCGTGTAGGCATTTGTGTCCTCATGCGTGTGCACCAAATGTACAACACTGGGAGCCACTCATTCAGCTCCATAGAGCCACTAGAGGTTAAAAAGGCCACAGGGAACCTATGAGGGGGTGAAATTTAGAAAACCCAAAGAACTGACAAAAATCGCATAAAAAAAACAATTGCTTATTTGTGTTATGTGACAAACACACTTCATACTGTAAGAATGAAGTGTGTTTGTCTACATATGAAATATATTTTATTTTCAGGATTTATTTGTCTGTTAAGTCCCTGCACGTCTTTAACCTAGGTGTTTTCACTTGTGTTGCGTGATTAGACCTCTTATCTAGACTGCATGGGCGTGTACAGATTGACATCTCCCTTACTTTACTGTTTGTTATTTGCACTCTTACAGGTGCCTTGTGAAGTTTTCTTGCAAAGCAACACATAGTATATTAAATTCAGTATACACCCATGTTTGCTTGCAACCATCGGTATTCCTCACTGTCAAAATATTACTTCTCCCCAGTTACAAAGAGAAGATAGTGAAGCTGTCTGAGATACACCTGGACCGTCCTGTTCAGCCTCTGGAACTGTCTGTTTTCTGGACTGAGTTCATCATCAGACACAAAGGAGCGGCACACCTGAGGACAAGTGCACATGACTTGAACTGGGTTCAATACCATAGCTTGGATGTCATTTGCTTTTTGGTCATCATTCTCCTAACTGTTCTGTGGGTGACGCTCAAATGCTGCTTGTTCTGCACCCGCAAGTGTTGCAGAAAGGGAACTGCAAAGAGAAAGCAAGCGTAGTGTTTCTAATGCAACAGTCATTAGGTTGTATTAATTCTATAATGAAGTGAATATTGGAGGTTGAAACACTGTAATGACATTTGAAAGAAATATATGTCTGTATGTACAATATGTGTGTGTGTGTGTGTGTGTAAAATCTCAGCCATTGTGCCATTACTACATTGTCTTTAACACATGTAACATGATGCTGTAAATGACTGGTTGAGGCCATCCCCTGGAAAACAAACTGCGAAGCAAATAAAATAATTTTTAATTTTACTTTGTCACAGATTTATTTGTAATATTTTTATAACATGCTGAGAAAAAATCTTGAATACACTAAACCATTTCTTCACCATGTGGACTCCGTTGATGTCCGATCCTCTGGTTGAGGGGGAAATGGTTTTACTGTTTGCAGGAGTCCATTGTGGTTATGAGTGGGAACATTTACTTAGTTTTAAAACATGTTATTGCTTATTTACAACACATGCTCCTATAAATTGTAGTACATTTACAGATTGTTCCTGTAACAGAGCACTTCAGCCAATATAACACCTTTTATCAGCCATATTGGGGGTCCAAAGCTTTTGACCAGACTTCCAAATAACAGATGACCACATTTCTGATTTTGAAGCACAAACGTTGGTTTATCATCTGTAACTGTTCAGCTTTTAACATCATCATTTTATTACAAATAGCTTAGTTGGACCTTTGTGTTCTGATAATCAGCTTGTTTGCTACTTATCTAGCTAACTGTCATGTTGTTAATATAACAGTAGCCATTCGCCTATTATTACATTGTTTTGCTGAGTTAGCCTGCTAACACAAAATACTGACCTTCAGGCAATAATTCATATAAATTGCCTTTTTAAAACTGTACTGACTGACCAAGGGTACAAGGATGTTTGTTTTTCTCTGTATTAATTGGCTACAGTTGCACCATTCATGAGAAATTCCATTAACTCATATATTTAAATTGATTTCTCCACTTGTTTAGCTCATCATGTGGAAGTAAATGCAATATCTGGAAGCTGATAAATACAATCACAGCCACAGTTTGCCTGTGAGCAGTAGTTTTTAGGAATGCATCACAGAGCACTCAGGGGCTGTCATTAGGGAAACAGAAGCCTGTTCACATAACAAAACCATGTTAGACTTTGAAGCAGTGACCTTTCAGTCAGATTTATTTGATAGCTTCAATCTGCTGTTAATTTGTTGTCAAACAAGGCTGAGTAGATGCATCATTTAACAGCCAATTATCTTGTCTTGACTTTTCTCTACTCTAACCAAAATTCAATTCAACCTGGAGACCTATATAGATAAGCCAAAAGCTGTGCTCAATGTAAGCAAAATCTTCAAGTCTGCTCTCCAGTAAGTGAGTGAGAGAGACATTACCAAACATTGACCTGTGCTGCATCAGAGTAAGTTATGTTTTCTGAGTTAAGAATCTCATTGTTAACTGTACTTCCAGATTGCATTCAGAGACAAGAAAAACAGAGTTTAATGGATGGAAAATAAAGAGATCTTTGGCATTCATGGAACTATTTGAGTGCAATATGTCAAATGTCAGACATAAATGATGACATTTGGCCTGAGGGTGGAGCCAGGACAAAATTGTTTCATTTGGTAAATCTCCTTGTGCTGGAAAGATTCATCATCATACTGTGTGATACTTTATTTTTAAATAATGTTGCCCCTTACCTGTACAGACAAATCCACAGACAGCTATGTAGTCTGGAAATGATTTACATCATTGTCTTTCCTTTCTTTTTCTTGTGGCAGGTGCAAGCTTAGAGTACTGTAAACACAACTTCTTTTTCTTCTTTAATATGACATCTGTAAATTGCAGTTTAAACCATTTCTTTTGTCACTCAGCACAGCCTGAGTCAGCAGGGTAATCTACTGATGAAACAGACCTTGAAATGTTAATCTGCGCCCTTAAATTGTTACACAATACACAAACTGCATACCAGACATTTCACTGTGACCACTTTCAGTGTTAATATCTTCTGTTGGTGTTAATGTTGTGAAGAATGCACTGTAAAAAAAAAACTAACTGCTGAAGTTATTCTCATCAATATACTGGTGTGTTTTACAGTGTGTGGTTTGCCAACACTACAGTGACTGCAGCTTTTCTTGTGTTGGTTACTCTCTCTGCTTGCCTTGCCAAGGTTGGGGTCGTGTGGTGAAAACTCTGAAAAGAATTTGCATTGCACAAACTTCAGACGTCGCCACTGAAAAGACTGAGGTAAGTTTAAACGTTGCTGGAGAGTAAGCTAGATTTATCATCTGTTTCAGTATACGTCAGAACTATGAAAAGATGAGTTCTGACTTGATAAAACCAAATTAATTCGTGCCAAGTTTCCTGCTTTGTTGCAAAGATTTTTAGCTGATGAAATGAAGACTGACTGCCAAAGGCCTGCTCTCATCAATTTTTCAATTGCAAATCCACCTGAGCCATTCATGTTTCTGGAAAATATTGAGATATACACACTCAAATACATAAGGGTAATTTTATAGGGCCATCTGCCTCATCAAGACGTTTTTCTGTGGCAAGTGAGAAAGTGTAATATTTCATAACCAGTCCTGGTCCAACATTACGTAACAGCAGAATCATCAAAGTCTGTTTCATCTCCACCTATTCAAAGCACTGGTGGGACCTAACCCTGTAAGCTGTCCTCCATAAATATAAACAGATATATCAGAGAAATCAGTGTAAACCAAAAGGTGAGGATAACCATTGACCTTGTTGAGCTAGAGGACCATCGTTCCAAAACTACTTTTATATTGGTCCATTAAGACCAGAAATTACTTTAAAAAAACAAACACCATCCACAAACATAACAGGTCACATATCTGCTTATAACCCCACATAAGCATCATTTCCTCCATTGCAACCATAGTATTGTGCTACGCCACTGGAGAACACGTTATGTATGTGTGTGTGTGTGTATTGTATAATGCTCTGTCTGCCTGCATCTGAGGGCAAAACAGCGCCAGCCTGAGTGCAAAAACATTAGGATTACTAGCATTAAATCACAATTCTGACGGGACAATGAAATACCACCATGGAAACTCTCGATAACCTGGAACGTGCTGATGAAAGATTTTTAAAATGTGAGCTGAGATCCTAATTCATGAGGTCTTCTCCATAGGACTTAGTGGTGACCAATAAAAATGGCAAATGTCTTCAACTTCACAATAAAATTATTGTATTTTCTGACCTGCCATCATGTTACCTGGCAACAGATCTACACAGACTACTGGGAGTTATCATTTTTATTTGTAGAATAGCCATCCCCATAAATAATCAAATGTTAACTGTACTAGAAGTAAGGTAAGTAGGCTGTATGAGCTGGGCTGCTCATTTCCTTTCATAAGTGTATTTTGTCCACATACAATGTTCGTAGCTCCATCTAGTGGTCAGTTGAAACAATGGCACATGCTGTATAAGGCGTACTGCTTGCTTGTGAAGCCATTGCTGCACATTTTGTTGCATGTGTTTAATAATACTCAAGACATGAACGTTTATCAAACAGACAACTGACACTTCACACAGACACTTGAAGAGTTAATCACACATAATTCTTCCACATTTCCAAACCAAGTGTGTATATCGGCACAGTTTCTTTTTGCAGTTAATCCTCAATTCTTGGTTGCTTAAATAAAATTTAAGTTAAGAACTGAAAATACCATCTTAAATGTTCTAATCTACCCCCAGATATTACACCATGGTCCCTGAGTATGATGTAGTCCTGCAAACACCTCCAGCCAACAAGTGCTTAGCTCTGTTCACAGCTGCTCTTAACAGTACATTTAAAAACTCTACTTGAGCTCTAGAGTAAAAATGCTAAAAGGTAAGTATGTCTTTTAAAAAAACATCAAATTATTTCAGACCAGAAATGAACACAGTGGAAAGAATTGACAGCATTGTGTGTGTGTGTGTGTGTGCGCGTGCAGTTCAGTGAGTGAGGTGTCACTTTGTTAGCGTTGTGGTTAATGTAACCTTGATACACAGTTTTCCACTCGACCACTTACCTTTTACCTTAACTCTCTTCCTTTAGAGTAAATGTAGCCTATGATGAAAAAGCAACAGTTAAGCAGGAGTATATTTATGATTACCTACAGTAAAATATGGACCTTTTGTAGGCAAGAAATAGATGCAACAGTTAGTCAAAACTAAACTCCTGGTCACAGCACAACCAAATCAAAACTAACCAAAGATGCCTTTTCAGAGGAAACAAGGAGACATTCAAATAATAATACAGTGAAGTACCACACATTTATATTGCTGATTTAACAACAATGTATGTGCACCAACCCAAAAGCTTTATCTGGTTTTATAGAAGGGTCTCACTCATGCTGCAGTAAAAAAAAAAAAAAGTGTGAACTCCTCACTTTTGTACAAGATTGATGGTGACACCTGCCCACAAAGTTTCAGTTGTTGGAGGTGGAAGTTTGACTACAAAAGGTGGTGAAGGGGAGACTGTTCAGCTTCTTCTTCCTCACAACGACCATGATGCACACATACTGCATCATATTTGTCTTTCAGCTGCTCTCCCTCGCCGGTAAGATGAGATAATATCTCTTCCAAAAGTATTGCTGGTAGAGAAGCAAATATAAATAAGAAGGCTCTTTAATGGCTACACGTGGAATTAAGTATCTGATTGAGCTATTTTCATTCTGTAACACTACTAATGATTTGGCTGTTTTGTAATCTGTGTATTATTTTACCTTCTGTCCTCATGTAAGGGGCTTCTGAGAGTGGCATAGTGGGGGGTAAGGTTTCAAAGCCTCATTCCAGACCCTACATGGCATCACTCCAGATT